>CANSNZ010001023.1:2577500-2872706 GCA_947646795.1 Beta lomatogona
AAAAATGTACCCTTGGAGGGTAACCTAGTGGAGGAACATCTGGCTCTGTACCAGAATTTCCCCTTGCTCTATTCAATGGGACCTCTTCTAAGGCCTTAACTAGTTTCTCATTTAACTGATAGTGTTTTTCGACTAGTGGTTCTAGACGAGTAACTACTTCAGTGGCAAGAGATGTCGACATTGCCGTGAAAGTTGCACTCATAGTATCGTTGATATCTACAAGTATCCTATCAATCTGCCTAGAGTTAATCTCTCTATTCTCTTCACTTATCCTTTGGAGGATATCTGTGAAGACCTTGGCAGACTCATGGGCTAGAGTCCTATAATTGGAGTCAAATTGTTGTCTCTGACTCTCTCTAGCTTCTAATAGTAAATTCTTTACTAATTCTGTGAACTTTCCATACATTTGTTGTATGAGTCCACGACCAGTATTACTTGGAGATAAGCCCTCCCTTTGTGGGGTTTCTCCATTTGACTCTTCAAGAGTATGGTGAATTGGTTCACCATTATTACCATGCGCCTTAATTTCTAGAGGGGTTGAATAACTTGTTTCCATGTTTTGGAAACTTGTTTCCTCCTGAGCAACTTCCTTATTCTTTTTAGAACGTGTATCCGGCATTTTCATAAAAGCAACCGTTTTTTACAGTGGGTTTTTCGACAATACGAAGAAGAAAGTTCACAATTTGTTTATGAATCTTCTTCTCCCACTATGGTCGCCAAAAAACTTGTTGGTGCAAAATCAGTTAGTTGACTTTGCAAACAAGTCACTGCACACCCAATAGTTTGATACTGAATGTCTCGGGAGACTTGGTCCCTGGGGGGTTACCGGTTTTAATTAGACAAAACCTTGCTAACATACTTTGTTGCAATTTAATTTAGGATTAAACCACAACGCCTAATAAATTCAGGCAAAATGCAATAAATAGAGCAGCAATAATTAATCTATTAATTAAAGCACAACATTCCCATACATGCCATAAACTTTAAGAAATAATTTTACAACACATAGGGGGATAAGCCAGGCTGGACAACTAAAGGGAAGACACGAAGGTTGTTACCTCCATGGTTCCTTGCTTCAATTGGAGAATTACAGAACCCGTCGCCAGAACATGTTTTACGTCTAAGGAACTAAATTATAACCCCAGAAGGGAGTTGGCTAGGCTAGAGCTAGGCTACGCTAAGAAAAGAGTAATTGCAAGTTGTTTGTGTGTTTGTTGTTGTTTGCTTGATGATCGTTCCATTATTTATAGAGAAACGTATTGTGTAACTTCTGTGCTTACTTGGAGGGAAAAGATTTGAATCATCTTTGATTCAAATCTCAACCGTCTTCTGGCGCTGAATAACCGTAGCCTTGCACGTTCTCCCTTATGTGAATCCGTTTAATGATTGCTCTTTAATCACTTGCACGATTATCCGTCCTGACTTTCATCTCCTGATGGCCTTCTCATATTGGCTTATGTTGACTTCGTCCAATGGGCTTTATGCTCTTGTTGGGCATTCATATTAAGACGAAATTAAACCTTTTAAGGTCCAATACAATGTACCATAATAAATGCTACTAGACATCTAAAAATGGTGGTAACAGGTCAACATAAGCCCAAGAAGGTCCTATCTCCCACATGGGAGACCAAGGTTCAAATCTTGGTGGAAGCAAATTTCATGTTGTGGGGATAGGGGTTGGGCTTGTTGGGCCTTTGGATGAGTGACCCTTTACATGGGCAGCCCAGATGAAATTCTTCTTATCATGGGGTTCCCAAAATGGAGCCCCAAAAAAAAGTATAATTTGGTGAATTACAATAAAGCATACCTCTATATTTGTTTTTTTTATCCATTAGAGCCACGAAGGCAGTACAAAAAAGAGGAGGAGGGATTCAAACTTGTGACCTATCATTCACAGCAAATCAATCTTAACTAATAAACCAAAACATCCTTGATCATAACTCTATATTTGTTAATTAAACAACTTTACCATTTTACGCTCTTTTTATATCAACCAAACATATAGTTAGACTGATAAAAATTGTTGTATTTGGTTAGGTTATGTAAGGTAAGAACAATAGCAAATCAATCCCAAGTAGAAGTATATTTGATGGTTTAGACCACCTAACGTCTAAAAATACCATGACAAAAATGAGATGTAATTACTATTGCTTTAAACCTTAATCAGATATTGTTCCTTCTTAATTTGTCCTAATAATAGTTCTTTCTCAACTAATGCAATACAAAAAGTCACTTGTAAAAAGTTCCTATAAATCCTATCCATGTGAGAAAATACTAGAAAGAAGCAACTCGAAGAAAAAAAAGATTTGGTTCTTCTGTGCAACTGGGATAACAAAGAAATGTAAGAGAAAAGAATATTAATTTTAATAAAATAAATAAAAAAATGTAGAAAAATAAAAAGTTGTGGTTGCAAATTGCCTATCAATTTTCTCTGTATGCCCACTCAAGTAAGAGTAGTAACCTATCCTCAACCTTCATCAACCTGGCCTATAACATTTTCTCTCTCCTCTCCTCTCCTCTCCCCATGTGGAGTGACCCATGAATTATAGTACTATTGCTTTCATGTTTTAAGCCCCCCAAAATCATACAACCATAATTTTCACCTCCCAAACATCTTGATTATCAAAATATTCAATCTTTTTCTACATCAAACAAAACAAAAACCCACCTAATAAAATAATAAATACCATCCTAAATTCAGCATATACATACTAAAAAAGTCTTCAATTATTACATATCATTAATAATTAGAGTTTTATATATTATGCTCATAGAGAAGAAATTGGATAAAAATTAGTGATAAAATAAATATTCCTGACAACAAGAAAAAAATGGAAGGAAGTGGGTGTAGCATAGTTTGGTTTAGAAGGGATCTGAGAGTTGAAGATAATCCAGCACTTGCAGCAGGAGTAAGAGCAGGTGCAGTAATTTGTGTATTTATATGGGCACCTGAAGAAGAAGGTCATTATTATCCAGGAAGAGTTTCAAGGTGGTGGCTTAAAAATAGTTTAGCTCAACTTGATTCATCTTTGCGCAGTCTTGGTACTTGTCTTATTACCAAGAGATCTACTGATAGTGTTTCATCTCTTCTTGAGTTTGTTAAGTCAACTGGTGCATCTCAGATCCTGTTTAATCATTTATATGGTATAATTCTTGATTTTTCCCTTTGTTTTGGTACATGGGTTTTGTTGATTGTTGTTTTTTTAATAATGGGTTATGTTGGAATTTTGATCTTCTTGGATTTGTTTATTGATTTTGAGACATGGGTTTTGTCAATTTTTAAAAAACAAATTTGGGGTTCTTTTTTTATTTCTAGGTAGTCGCTTAGTATTGAGTATTAAAGTAATTAATTGGAAGTATGTGATGAGGGTTTGTTTAGTTTACCATATGTGGTGTGATTTGAAGCTTGTTGTTTCAGTGATGAATATGCAATTTTTGTTTGAGTAGGATTGTTTACCAATAATAATTGGCAACTTTTTGTGCTTTGTGCCTTTGTGGTAGTACATATTTTACTCTTTTGGGGTATTTGTTTAATCATGGTAAGACTATGACTTTGGAGGGAATCTTTTGGTGCCAAAGAAGGCAAAATTGCCCTCACTTGCAAAATTTTGTATTAGCAAGTGATTGTGCACACAGCTACTGCAGCTCATACCAGTAAATGCTGGTGCTTTTGCTCAAGCCTACTGCTGCTTACTTGTGAAGCTGAGTTCACATTTGCCTTTATCTGTGGATAACAATAGGATGTGCATGGAAGACTATTTTTTAAGCTTATCTGCATGTAGGAAAACTTTTTTTGTTTTAGCTTGATTTTGTTGTATACGTATTTACGAAAGTGATTGTGTCTAAAATTTGCAACTTTATCGATTCTTAATGTAGAACAAATTACAAACTTCATCTTCACTTTAGCAGGTTTCGTTTTTAGCAGTCGTACTAGTAGCTAGATGCAGCAACTTAACATATTTGTCATTAGTTCGACTTTGACATTATCAACTAGCTGCATTCACCTTTTCGCATTTTGTCTGCAAAACTTTTCAGATCCTCTGTCACTTGTTAGAGATCACCGTGCAAAGGAAGTTTTAACAGCAAACGGTGTATCAGTGCGGTCCTTTAATGCAGATTTGCTGTATGAACCGTGGGAAGTTGTTGATGAGAGAGGCCAGCCATTTACTACCTTTACTTCTTTCTGGGAAAAATGCCTTGGCATGCCTTTTGATCCTGACGCTCCACTTCTTCCTCCTAAGAGGATAATCTCTGGTTAGTTTTCATCGATCATCCAGTATATAGAGTTGAAATGATTGTAATAGTTGACCTTTCAAGTAAATCTCATGTTTGGCGTTTTTAGGAGATGTGTCAAAGTGCCCATCAGACACATTGGTATTTGAAGATGAATCAGAGAGGGGAAGCAATGCTTTACTTGCTCGAGCATGGTCCCCTGGCTGGAGCAATGCTGATAAGGCTCTTACCACTTTCATCAATGGAGCATTAATCGAGTACGCAAAGAATCGTAGAAAGGCCGATAGTGCGACAACCTCCTTTCTATCTCCTCATTTGCATTTTGGAGAGGTCAGTGTACGAAAGGCCTTCCACCTAGTGCGCATTAAGCAGGTCTCATGGGCAAATGAAGGGAACACAGCTGGTGATGAGAGTTGCAATTTGTTTCTCAAATCTATTGGTTTGAGAGAATATTCAAGGTATATGAGCTTTAACCATCCATATAGCCACGAAAGACCTTTACTTGGGCACCTCAAGTTCTTCCCTTGGGTGGTAGACGAAGGCTATTTCAAGGCATGGAGACAAGGTAGAACAGGTTATCCTTTGGTTGATGCTGGCATGAGAGAGTTATGGGCAACTGGCTGGCTACATGATAGGATACGAGTTGTTGTCTCCAGCTTCTTTGTTAAGGTTCTGCAACTTCCATGGAGGTGGGGTATGAAATACTTCTGGGATACCCTTTTGGATGCAGATCTCGAAAGCGATGCCCTTGGGTGGCAATATATTACGGGTACACTCCCTGATGCCCGTGAGTTTGACAGAATTGATAATCCTCAGGTATTTATTCATCTTTAATATTTAGCTATCAGTTTTTAGATGTTGCTTTCATTTCGTTTCATCTCAATCAGTTGATTGCTGAAGGGAGAATTCAAACGAGAACTTCCTTCTGTTATTATCTAGCAGTATATAAATTAGATAAGACCTTAATAGATTACTACCATATTGGGTTGACGGTAGTATGAAAATGATCACTCTTCATTCTAAGGACATATTCCACCTAGCATGGGAGACAATATATTGAAGAAGGCAAGTGTTCTCTTCTTTTCTCCCCTCCAGCTTACTATGTGTTCTTTATTCTGAGTTCTGACAAAATGAAGAATTTCATCTCAGCTTCTTTTTCCTGTCACACTACTATCTCTTTGACCAAAAGTAAGTTCTAACAGATTAGGATTTCTTTCATCCTGAAATGAGGTTTTTTAATCTGAATATCGTATGATTTAGTCTCGTCTGAATGTTTCTGATCTGGTTTCAATCTTTTTGGATGTGACAAGTTTCATAATAAAACATCTTTTAGCCTGAAACTTTCTGGTCTGATCTGTCCAGTCTCATCTGATTGTAACAAGAATAAGTAAAAAGTTATTGAAATAAGTTGAAGAAAACATACCTAAACCTTAGAATTGATTTTTTTTTTTTTTTTTTTTTTTTGGGGGGGGAAGCGTTCTGCTATGTTTGTTCTATTAATTAATATCACCTCCTTTGTGGGTATATAACCTTAATCTTTCTGTCGCTCTCTCTAGTTTGAAGGCTACAAATTTGATCCTAATGGAGAATATGTAAGGCGCTGGCTCCCTGAACTAGCAAGGCTACCAACTGAATGGATCCATCACCCATGGGATACTCCAGAATCTGTACTACAAGCTGCAGGGGTAGAGTTGGGATCGAATTACCCTCTTCCCATTGTAGAACTTGATGCAGCGAAAGCAAGACTTCAAGAAGCACTCACAAGGATGTGGGAGCTGGAAGCAGCTCACAGGGCTGCTGTTGAAAATGGGACAGAAGAAGGGCTCGGTGATTCTGCAGAAACAGATCCCATCGAATTTCCTCAAGATTTACAAATGGATATTGATCGTGAACCAGTGAGAATTATTAACCAAAGTGTGATTAATCGACGTCATGAGGACCAGATGGTCCCAAGCATCACCTCAACCTTGTTTAGGGTTGAAGATTATGAAACTTCTTCAGATGTTCAGCAACAATCAGTGGAACAGGGAAGAGCAGAGGTTCCAAGAAATCTGAATGGACATCAGGAACGAGAGCAACTAAACCAAGGAGCTTTACCTGCTCATAGAAGAAATAATGCCATTGCTCCACCACAGGTTAACATCACATTTGGGCTGCAGAATATAGAAATAGAGGAGTCTACAGCTGATTCAAGTTCTATTAGCGGTAGCCGAAGTAGTGGGGTGGTTCCTGTTTGGTCTCCCTCAAGTTCTACCTTTGCAGATCAGTATCTAAATGATGAAACGGCAATGGGACCCAGTTCCTCATTCTTGCAGAGGCATCCACAGTCTCACGAATTGGTGAATTGGAGACGACTTTCTCAAACTGGGTAAGCCCTTTACTTTAAAGTCCGGGATACTGTCAAAACCAGTTTATCCAGAAACGTGTTGGTGCCATGCCTGGTTCTGGTGTTTTAGGCACCAATATAACCATTGAATCGAATCCTTGTTCAGTTAATCTTGGAAGTTGGGCTTTAGCCAAAACGATTTTTTTTCTCTTTATCCCTACCTTGGTACGAAAACAGCAGACATATTGGTATGGAGAGGTTGAATCTGAATCATACATGGATCTTTGAGTATGAAATCTGTGTCATATTATCACCTTCTATTTCAAACTACCATATACTAGCATCACTCTATCCCCTTAAAAGTTAAAGAGTTACTGTGACAAACTAGACCAGTCCCGCTTAAAAGTTGATGTGCTAACCTGTTGCATATGTTTTTCTTGATAGCAATGTGACAAAAAGGATAAACTTTTGATACAAACAAACAATCTGATGTGAAAACTGGTGATCAATGTTCACTCATTTATAAATCCTGCTTATGCGTTATTTGATTATAGGACATTGCTGGAAAAGAAACATGGAATACAGTAAATGGAAAATAAGGATTAGGAGAAGGTTGTTAAGGTTGCAGTTATTTTAAGTTCTAACATTTTGATTTCTGATTAAATTTATAGAAACTCTTCTAAAATACCCTGTTATTGACAGTTGAGATGATTTTGGGGAGAATGCCCGAAGATAGAATACTGTATATCCTGATACTAAAGACAAGTCATATGGGAGCGAGGTCTTGTTATGTTTCTGCACATCCCATTTATCAGCTGAAAGCAGACATTGTCCTGATATCATGAAAGTTGGAAGGTCGATTCATATCTGCAGCTCTGCATATGCCATTCTGGTTTATTGATATCGGCACTTCTGCTTATGCCATTCTAGCTTGTACCATTATAGTGTGTAGTTTTGCTGTATAGTTGTAGCGCCCTTTGCAGGGGGAAGAGAAGAGTCGAGTTGTTATAGGGATGTGTAGCCTCGAATAAGTCCCAGGCTTGTCCAATTTCATTATGTGAAATATATTTGCTACTATTGTCAGTAATGGTGCTTGGTCCTCCCATCTCTTGTGCAGCATCACACTTCTATTGCCTGATGTTTGAAGTTGCTTTTCCAGATATTACACTATGCTTGTGTGCTTTAGTGAGACTTTATTGAGAAACTCATAATTTACAACTGTTATAGACTTGTAGTTATAGCTCGACTTTAATGTCAATGAGGTGATTAACCTTCCATGGGAAAAGAAAAAAAAATTATAGTTTGTGTATATCTTTTGCCTTTGAAGAAGGTTATACTATGCTCTCCGTTGAATCCCCTCAAAAAAAAATGCTCTTTCATTCAACGAATAATAGAGAGGATGATTTTTAATCCTACATGTGTATTTTTGGTAATGGATTATCATTAGCAATGCTTTTCTTTTCACTTTATTTTATGATTCCTGAGTTCGTCACATATGAACCCAAAATGCCATAATAGCGTGCTACCCAAGTCGAGATATGTGTAGTACTTGCATTGCTTTCAGGGAAGCATCATTAATTGGCTTTCAGAATCGATTCTAGATAACTCAACTACTGGTGAACCAATTGCATTGCTTTGTCATTAAGCATCACTATAACAGTAATTGTAATTCTTTCTCTCTTTTTTCTTTCTAGAATGCGGATTTTTGTTATATTGTAGGAAAGGTGTGGTAGACGCAAATTTTTAGGTGCTTCCATGAGCACTTAGACTTATATGCTTTCTAGTACAATTATTTACACATATGTCATGTAAGCAAAATGTATAATGTGTAAATATAAAATGTAGAAAATATGTGAGAGGGAGCATCAGGAGCGGAGGCTTTGGTATGTTACTACTTACTACTCCCTCCGTCCTATAATACAGTGCTCGCATTCCTTTTTGGGTGTCCCAAAATATTTTGCCTATTTTCTTTTTTTATCAATTTGTTTGGATTAAATTATCCTTTATTTTTACATAAACTTTTCAAAACACCCTTACCTTTCTTTCAAAATATGTGCCCATATTTATTCGTTTACACCATTTCAAGGAACATTTATTGCTTTTTCATTTTATTTTAAAGGAAATATATAAAAAAAAACTAGTTCCAAGACAAAAGTACCCAAAAAAATTTACTTCAATATATGTTTTTGGAAAATCCTAAAACTCTTACCATTTTCCTTTATTTTCGTGAAAAATGAGAAGTGAGCACTATATTATGAGACGGAGGGAGTAGTAAACATTTACTTATATGGACTTATGGAGTACTTCTATTGTAGTATTTTATTTTGTCAGTTTGCTTTGTTCAATCTTCAATGCACATTTTCTATTAATGTTTTCAATTAAGAATTTCTAAAACAATATGAAAAATATGATATTTTTATAATTACACGTCGGAACAAATTCAATAAGATGTCGAAGAACTATATTTTGCATACTTCTATATGACATTGGTAAAATAAAATTCAACTTGGACTAGAATATTTTAAGTAAGCAAGATATAAATTAAAACTACAAAATAAAAGTAATCATTTGATGTTTTTGATAGATTTATTTGAAAATATGTTTTTTAATATGTCAATTTTAAAATAATGTTAACTAATAACCATTAAGGCTATGTTCAGTTCACATTATTTTTGCTTATTTCAGATCAAATCAGATCAGAACAGATCAGATCAGCAAAAATAAGATCAGATCAGATAAGTTCAGATTATGCTTATATTTAAAAACTTATTATTATTGTTATTATTATCATGATCATTATGATTATTAGAATTACTAATGCTATTATTGGTATTGTAATAATTATTATTATTGTTGTTGTTGTTATTATTATTATTATTATTATTATTATTATTATTATTATTATTATTATTATTATTATTATTATTGTTATTTATTATTATTATTATTATTATTATTATTATTATTATTATTATTATTATTATTATTATTATTATCATTATCACTTTATACGATTACCATTACTATTAATATTACTATTTACTAGTACATTTGTTCAAAAAGATTATTATTATTGTTGTTGTTGTACTTATTAATTATTAATGTTGGTAATTATTATTAATATCGTTGCTATTTTTATAAATGTCATTGATGTCACTATTTGAAGCTATTTGTATTCAAGAAGAAGAATGTTCTTTTGGCATTTGTACGTGTTCTTTTTTATATTTGTTCTAATTAATAATTTTGATATGTGATGTTCTATTTGATGTTGTACATGTAACGAACAAGACAATAGTATATTATATTTATTTTTTAAAACAATTTTGGTAGAATAATATAAATTATATGTTACTAGTTTATATAAAACATGAGTAGCATGGGATAACCTAATGGTGTTGTCATCACGTTCAAAATTTTCCCTACAAAGAATTCAACTTATCTTTAAAAACAAAGTTTATATAGAACAAGACAACTATATAAGAAGAATATTTAACCATTTTGTTCAAGATCATATGATTATATATATTTATAGGTTTATTTATATTAAAAAAGAACAATTTATTGATATAACAAAAAACATGTTTTAGTCAAATTCAAACATGTCATCTATATAAACATAACATCTATCTTTTTTTTTTAGAATGTGTTCTTTAAATAGATTTAGTATGTTCTTTCAGTACATGTTCTTTTTTTAATATCATTATATGTTCTTTTCATTACTACTTAAATTCTTATTATTAACATACCTTGAACATAAACAATATGTTCTCTTTACCAGGAACAATATGTTTTTTTTTCACCTAAAATGTGTGTTCTTTTATTTTTAATTTTTTTGGGCCCATTTCGAAAACCCCATGGTAAAATGAATTCCCTATGGGCTGCCCACGCACAGGGTCACTCACCTAGAAACCCAACAAGCCCCAACCCCCCTCCCCCCACCTACAACAATATTGAAATACTTCCTCCGTTTTTTTTTACATGTGACACTTTTGAAAAACACGGTTACCTAGAAAAAAATTAGAGAGGGATTAAGTAAAAGTAATTGTAGGGATTAAAGAAAGTGGGGACCACCCCTCCCCCACCCACCCACCCCAGCCCAGCCCCCACCCCCCTCCACCCCAACCCTAACCCACCCAGCCCACCACCCCCTCCCCACCCTCTCCCCTCCCCTCCCCTCCACCGTCGCATCCCCTCTCCCTCTCCCCTCCCGACCCCCCGCAACGGCCGAAGCGCGGCGAAATGAAAAAAAATCGAGGGGGAGGCAATTCCAAGCCCAAACCGTGGAGGCGTAAGCGCGAGGAGGCGCGAGTGCGCGGAGGCGGTGCGAAGGAGGAAAGCGAAGGAGGAGAGAGAGAGCGGGCGCGGGCGCGGGAGAGGCCGAGTGGGGGCTTTCGAATTTCGGGAGGGGGGAGAAGGAGGGGGATGCGACGTCTCTGGGCATTTCGGCGGCGTTTGCATTGGGCGGCGCGGGGGGATGCGAAGGCGGAGGGAGGGGCGATCGAATTTCTGCGGCGTTTTCGGGCATTGGGCGCTGCGGGGGGGGAGGGGGGATGCGAAGGCGGAGGGGAGAGGGAGGGGAGGGGCAGGGGGATGCGACGGTGGAGGATGTGTTCTTTTTATAAAAAAAAACTAATTATGCAATTATTATTATTATTATTATTATTATTATTATTATTGTTGTTGTTGTTGTTGTTGTTATTATTATTATTATATTATTTATATTAATATAATATATAATAATAATATTATAATAATAATACTAATATTATTATTATAATATATAATAATAATCATAATATAATAATAATACTAATATTATTATCATTATAAAATTATTATTATTATTATTTTTTATTATTATTATCATTGAAAGTTGTGCATAGTAATAAAATGATAGTAATAGTAATACTAGTAATGAAATACAAACTAATAATAATATTAGTAAAAATATGTTTTATAAAAGATAAGTTCAAATCAAATCAAATCAAATCAGATAAGTTCAAATCATTAAATTTAAAGTGAACTAAACATAGCATAAGAATATAAACAATTAAGAACAGAAGAACACTATAGAATATTGCAATTTGCAAGTACCAGTTTACAAGAACATAGTACAAATGTACAATAGTCCATCAGCCATTAAATATATTTTACACTGAAAATTGAAATCTTGTTTTGCGTGGACGGTCGACAACTGAAGCCGCCCGGGACAAGCTAACCTTAGTCTTGAGTAAGTTTAATGTCCTTGAAGACTTTTCAAATGTTTGTTCTGATTTCTCCAAAGCCGATCTTTTAGATTATGCAAATAGTATCTGTTTTTTTCTCTTTAATGCAATAGTATCTGCTTATATCAGTATCATGTCGATAATGATTGCAAATCAAATCTGTTATCCGACATTTCGGCTATAAATTTGATGGCCGGTTGATTAGAATGAACTTGCTTGATACGGAGTTGGATTACTTCACTAGTGTTGTTGGACCGGGAATGTTTTCATGCTTTTCCAAACAAAAGACATAGCATGAAACGGTTAGTCCATATCTTTCTAAAAAGATAGTGGTTTATAGATAAGGAAAAATTAAAAACAGAGGTCTCAACTTTAGGTGATAATTTTTAAAAGGTCTGAACTATTGATTAACCTGTGTAGGTCCCAACTTTAGGAGGTCTTAACTTTTAGCGGGCCTCGACGACTTAAAACTGAAGATTTTTTTTTTAAAATCTCACCTAGTTCCTACATCCCTCCATCAATTAACCCTTCTGGTGTGACCCAAATTTTACAAGTGATGACTTATTAAGCCATTTTCAAGTCACTAAGGCCCGCTAAAAGTTAAGACTCCCTAAAGTTGGGACCTGCACAGGTTAATCAATAGTTCAGACCTTTTAAAAATTATCACGCAAAGTTGAGACCTCTGTTGTCAATTTTTCCTATAAATAAAGAGAATTAGTTTATAGATAAGGAGATGTGGTTTGGTGGTAGAATAATAACACTCTCATGTAAATGACCAGGGAATTAAAATCTAATAAATAACTTTTTTATGTAAATTGAAATGAAAGATGTCATGTCATGTTGTTAGGGGCGGATCCAGCGTGGGTTCAGTGGGTTCAACTGAACCCACGAAAATCTAGAGAAAAAGAAAGAAGAAATTCGCGAAAAATCGGAAAAAATAAAACAGTATATAACCTTTCTGCACCGCTTCGTTACTAGTTTTAGATGTTTAGTGCAGTGGTCTGTTTGGCTGCAAATATTTAGCTCTTACATTGGCTGACGCGGGTTCGACTCTATGCGGGATGTTTTGTTGTTTAATTTTTCAGTTTTAAGCCATATTGTCTGTATTTGATTACTTTTTCCTTTTTTTTTGTTTTAAACGGCAATGTCTTTTTTCTTTGGCAATATTGTTAACTGATGGTTTTCTTTTCATTTTTTATTTTTGTTTTTCTTCTATACAACTTTACTTCTTTTTTTTCCCTTTTTTGCTTCAAATAGAGCTCTACTCTCTATTTTATAATTGTGTTTTGCTTTCTTTTAGTTTTAAGTTTTAAATTTTCATTTCTTAATCCCCTTAAAAAAAATTCCTTAATTGTTTTTAGAATCCAAACTAATGTTTGATTGTGATTCAATATATTATTTTTGAATTTTTTGCCTTCAAATTTTTAGTATGTAAATAATTAATATCTAGCTAATTTAATTTATATTTCTTCCAAAAGAGTTGAGGATATAATTGTCCTTTTGTGAATCCATATTTTTGGATGGTTAGATATGTACTACATAATTGCTAATGCATAAACAACTTTAATTTTATTTCTCTTGGGTTTTTCTAAAGGACTCGGAACCCACGTAGGCCGGATCCTGGATCCGCCACTGCATGTTGTATATGGTGTTATGTCAACATGTGGAGATTTGGTGACACGTGACGTGCTCCAATACTTCCCTACATATATGGCAATTAGCTGTTAGCTGATTGTATTAGCTGATAGCTTATTTTATTAGCTGTTTGTATAAAGGTGTTTGGTAAGTAGCTGATAGTTGATTGCTACATAATTGTGTAAAATGACCAATAAGGACATGTGCATGATCTATTATTGTACCTTTTATTATTTTCAACAACTTTAGGACATAAATGTAATTGGTCCATCCATTTCCAAACCTCTAATGTCAAAAAGCTTATTTCCCCAAATTTTTCAAAAAGAGCTTTTTGGGCTTAATAAGCTAATTGAAACCTCTATTTACCAAACACTCAAATTAGAGGATTGACTAGTCAAATACTCTAATATGAGTTCAAACCTCTAATTTTACTCCAAACCTCTCTTTACCAAACAAGGCCATAGATTTTTCCTCTGTTTTTTATTTGCAACTTTTTGACTTTTACCCTTACAAATACACAACTTTGACTATTAATAATCTATTTGTGAAAATTGTAAAAAGTTGAAATCTTGTAAATATATATTGAGATGAATCCAACAACATCTTGCATGCTAAAATTCGTATTATGCAATAGTCACATTCATAGTCAAAGTAAACACATAAATAGTGGAAAAGTCAAAACATTGCAAGTAAAAAAACAGAAGGACGTAAGTTCCTAAAAGATTACTCCATTTTTTATTTTAGTGCGTCTCTAAAAACTTTATTATTTCCTTAATAAGGTAAAGTGGTCTCATCCCTATGAGTTTATCTTCTATTTTTTTATGCCACGTGCCAAAGGAAATAATTGCCTAACTACCCTATACTCCCTCCATCGCATAATAGTTTTGACACTTTTCTTTCTTTTTTTTTATTAATTTGTCCCATATCACTTTAAAGACTTACATTTTTATATGTTTTCACGATCATTATATTCTTTTAGCACCCCTTTGGCCTATACAAATCTCTGTTAATAAAAAAAAAACCCTAACTTTATCTATCTTTTAATAATAAAAAATACTCCACCAACACCGATCACATTTTTTTTTTTTTATAATATACACCATATACCGCTAACATTTTTTTTTCCACCATATACCCTTTCGACTTTTGAAATTCACCATATACCCCCGACGTTTTAAAAGATACATCCACTTGCCCTTAAAGACTAACGGACATTAACTCTGTTAGTCATTAACCTCTAATCCCCCTCTAATCCTAATTAAATCATCTAAACCTAACCCCCTCTAACCCTAACCCTAACCCCTAATTAACCCTAACTACCCAACCACCACCTGTCCCCCTCCCCCTACACCTAACCCTTCCCCCACCGACCCACCACCCCCGCAGCCCGCCTCCCACTCTCCCTCGCACCCCACCCCCTCCCCCCTCCCCCTCCCCCGCCGCCCCACCCCCCGAAACCCCCTCCCCGCATCCCTTGCCCCATTTTCGAAACCCAATTTAGATGCTGTGATTTTCGAAATCTTGGTGTAGGTTTAGATGCGGGGGAGAAATCTGGGTGTAACACCCCGATAATTCTCCCTTTTCTAAAATACTTTTTTTTTAATATTAAACATGGAGAATCATCAAAGCATTATCGCCCGTGTGATAACGTAACGACTTATTCAGAATTTTGCAGCGGAAAATATATATAACTAAACTTCATACTTTAAGGTAAGAAACAAACAGAGTACTTAAAACCAACACACTATAAATGTCTACTTCAAAACCAAACTTAGAGTAATATGTTCCTACTAAAGCAATAGATAAACAATTTGTTACACAGGCTCTCCAGTGCCAGATTCCCAATGATGCAACATCTGCACACCTGTAGATGTCAATGCTCTAAATAATCTGCTCACCAAAATGGGTCATCACAGGATCAATAAGGCAAAGCCATGATCAACACATACAAACAAAGCACGTAATCAGCAAAGCTGAGTACTACATAATAATAAATAACATTCCCAACATGATACTAATAAAATAATAAGCAGGGATAAATAATAATATAACATTTTGCAGATAACTTCTGCTGAACTAAACTTTAATCATCTTTATATTACTTTAATGGAATAGTTATTGGACCGAGTTGTCTAACTAAAAACCAACCTTCCCTAGGAAGACGAAATTCGGGCGCGACTCTGTATTCCATAATGACCTGCGATATCGAGGAACCTTTGAATAAAAAGAGGAACGATGATCAATCCAATTCCCAGAAAAAGTCATGGCACGCTCACCATGTATCCCAACTCCTGATTGTCCAACTTCAGACGTGCACCAGTCTAATGTTTATTACTATCCAAGTTACACTTTACGTGATTTACAATTTATTACTTATTATGACACACAAGTAATACAGAAATCTCAAATCAAACATTCACAACTGAACTTCTTTTTATCTTAGGATTTAATAAGCGATTACACAACTTACAATCCAAGAATACTTCTTTTTATTCCAATCCTTCTTATTTGTTGAACCTAGCCAGCAATCAACTTACCTTTCAAAGGCATAAATTAACTTACCAAATAAGGCCCACAGTCCTCATAGAGTAGTGAAAATAATAATATAAGGGAACACATGATTTAAACATGATCCAACTCACTGAATATATTAATTCCCCCATGTGAATTAATAAATAAAGTTCCCAATCCAACATGCTTGCATCAATATTCCATACAAACATGATATTCAACTCATAATCAAATCTCATCCTTACATGTTCGCACACAAGCATAAAACATGTAAAATCCAATCATAATAGAAATCATATATGAACTCACAAAGTTCCTATACATGATACTACAACTTTTCCTTCCTAAGTCATGATACTACATCACATAACACATAGGTATGTACGTACCTTGTATAAACAAACTGATAGGCCATTGTTAAACACTTTAAAAGTCGCCTACTGAAAAATCTCCGCCTAAAACAACCAATATAATTTAAAATCAATACTATAATTAAATTACAGCAACTTTAAAATACTTTAAATCCTCTTTAAAAATATTTAAAAGTTGTTTTTATCATTAAAACTCCAACTACTTATTTTTCCTAGCATAGTACTACTATACTAGTCATTAAAATCCATCAAACTCCCTTAATAACATCCTTTCTAAAAATTCCAGCAGCATATAATTTATTAAAACCCTCTTTAAACACACTTAAACATGCTTGAATTCATAATTTAAATCAATTTCATTATAACATGCTACTATGATTTTCCAATATTTAACACCCTAAAAATTCATGCTTTGATAATTAAAAACTCAATCTAAAAATAATAATCAAATCTGAAATTTTATTCTTTTAATACACAATATATATAATCCATGATTAATCATTAAAATAGTAAATTAAAGTTATTAATCATGATTAGTACCAAAATAAAGCATAAAAATATGATCTTTAATTAAAATTTGAGGAGGAAGAAAAGAATTTAACCAATGAACCGAAGAAACAAGGAACGCAAGACACCGGGAGGTACAGTAGCACCGGCGGCAGCAACAATTCGGCGGTGGTGATTGGTGTTGCTACGTTTCTTGGCGAAGAAGAAAGTGTTTCTTGGAAGAGAAGAAAGAAAATTGGAAGAAGAAAAAGGACGTGAAAGGAGAGAGAGGAAGGGCACCGATTGTAGTGAGGGAGGAGAGAGAAAATTTGTGTGGTAAAATAATTGAGGTTTATGGGTATTTATAGTTTCCCTTTTGCGGGCTTAGGGAAAAATAGAATTGGGCTTCAAATAGAGTTTGGTGATAAATAGGATTGATGATTGAACTCCTAACATCACTAGGACTAGTATTTGGGTTCCTCAAGCCCATTTAAGTTCTTTTCCAAATCCAAATAGTATTTCAAACATTTTTCAAAGCATGCCTAACAAAACATTTTAACTTCCTTAAATCCTTAAAATAATTCCTTTGACTTTCAAAATTGTCAACCTTTGAAATATGAAATCATTAAAATGCTAATATATATTAAAATATAAATAACTATATATTAAAATATATATATATAAAATTCATAAAAAATACTGGGGATTACACTGGGTTTAGACGCGGGGAGAAATGCGGGTTTAGATGCGGGGGAGGGGGCTGCGGGGATGCGGGGAGGGGGCTTCGGGGAAGGGGAAGGGGAAGGGGGGGGGAGGGGGCTTCAAGAGTGGTAGGGGTGGGGTTACGGGGTTGGTGGGGGGAAAGGGGGGGGAAAGGGGTGGGGTGGGGGAAGGGTGGTAGTTGTATGGTTAGGGTTAATTAGGGGTTAGATTAGGGTCAGAGGGAGTTTGGGTTAGATGATTTAATTAGGGTTAGAGGGGGGATTAGGGGTTAATGACTAACGGAGTTAACGTTCGTTAGTCAAAAAGGGCATGTTGTGGATCTTATAAAAAGTCGGGGGTATATGGTGATTTTCAAAAGTCAAAAGGGTAAATAGTGCAAAAAAAAAATTGTCAGGGGTAATTGGTGAAAAAACCGTATAATATAACACTTGATAATCACTCTACAACTTATTAGTTATGAACTTAAACTATGTGTCCTAACAATTGTTCAGATATTTCTAAGACAAAAGGAGTACCACTCTTTAAAAACTGAAAGAATGGAGATGGGGCAGTTCTTAAGGGACAGAGAGAGTATTAGCAGAAAATTGCTATTAAAGAGATAAAAACACCTTTATTTTTTCAGTGATAAATTACTTTTATTAGATGAAAGATATACATTGTCTAGTTCAAGGAAGTAGAACTCAATGGATTTGATAAGGGGTTTAGTCATTTAGGTGGCACGTGCCTTTAGTTGTTCAGCTGGCATTTGCCATTAATCGTCTAGGTGTTATTTGTTCTTTCAAATCCAAAGAATTTTATAGCAAATATAAATTCATATTTTGATGTTATTTGTTCAAAATGAAAAGTTTTGTTGTAGTATTAAGGGAAAACTGTCAAATTATATATGCAATTATTTAATGCCTTGATCTATTTTTATTGAATCTTTTTTCTCTATCCGTACTCTTTTTCACATTCCAATACTAACCACTTATTTTGACTTTCGATCATGAAACTTCTAAATAGGTAATACTGTAAAGATGTCGATGGAATTGTCCAAAAAGATGTCTTGTTGTCAGAGTGGAAATCGAATTGTACAAAGAAGAGGCTAACTACCTTGGGGATTAAGTTCGAAAACGCACCTTTGATACTTTAGTCAGAGTCAACTTATAGAGTCAAAGTATAGAGTGACTTTCGGTCATGAAACTTCTGAATAGGTAATACTGTAAAGATGTCGATGGAATTGTCCAAAAAGATGTCTTGTTGTCAGAGTGGAAATAGAATCGTACAAAGAAGAGGCTAACTACCTTGGGGATTAAGTTCGAACATGCACCTTTGATACTTTAGTCAGAGTCAACTTATAGAGTCAAAGTATAGAGTGAGGAAGCAGAGGTAGAAAGTTTAGGAGATTATTGTTTATTACCCGCAAAATACCGGAGACGGGTCCCTATTTGTATTAACCGAAGGGATGATGTCATGATTTCAATAGGTGAAGTCATAGACTATGCGCTAACTTCTACGTTTATGGGTTCGGGTCCATGAGGATTTGGCTCCTTCCTGTGACTAGGGATATTTTAGTCATTTCACCTCAGGTTAAGGGCTAGTGCCTAGTTGGCCTTGAACCTAAATACCATTAAATTCATAATAATAAGGGAAAAATTACACTTCCTAACATAAACTTGCTTCAACTACAATCATTAACACGAACTTGACACACTAATGTTGCCCAACACCCACTTTTTTCGGGTCAAAAAGAGCAGGCTTTTAAGGGCCAAAATTTAGACTATAAAGTCATTTTTGGCTTACTCAAAGCCCTCCCCAAACCCAAAAAAAACCGAGCTGGGTCCAAAAAAACGCCCAATCCCATGTTTTTTCGGGTCTAGCTACCTTTGATTAGATCTAGCACAAAGCTCTAATTTTTTATGGAAAAATTAACAAAATCAGTCCCAATTTGAAAAAGGTCGCAACATCTCACAATGGTCTAACTTTGAGATGGCTTCGCAAGACGGTCATTCATCTTAATTAACATGTTAAATTGGTTAATTATGACTCATCACACTTCTCCATTATTTTAAGCATGTTGAATAAACGGCGACGAAAGACCTCCTATGAAATAATTAAAGGACCATTTTGGGCAAACATTACAAAAAACGGAGACCATGTAGAAATAATCAAACATTAAGACTTTTCAAAGCAAACTTGTCGTATTTAAGGAGATAAAAACACCTTTTTTATCCAGCGATAAATTACTTTTATTAGAAGAAAGATATACATCGTCTAGTTCAAGGAAGTAGACTCAACGGATCTGATAAGGGGTTTAGTCATTTAGGTGGCACGTGCCTTTACTTGTTCAGGTAGCATTTGCCTTTAATCATCTAGGTGGCACACGCCTCACCGAAAAAGTATTCTTCTTACCAAAAACTGTCAAATTATGCAATTATTTAATGCCTAGATCTATTTTTATTGAATCTTTTTTCTCTATTCTTACTCTTTTTCACATTCCAATACTAACCACTTATTTTGGCTTTCGGTCATGAAACTTTTAAATAGGGAATAATGTAAAGATGTCGATGGAATTGTCCCGAAAAATGTCTTGTTGTCAAAGTGGAAATTGGATCGTACAAAGAAGAGGCTAATTACCTTGGGGATTAAGTTCGAAAATGCACCTTTGATACTTTAGTTGGAGTCAACTTATAGAGTCAAAGTATAGAGTGAGGAAGCAGAGGTAGAAAGTTTAGGAGATTATTGTTTATAACCCGCAAATACCGAAGACAAGTCCCTATTTGTAGTAACCAATGGGATGATGTCATGATTTCAATAGGTGAAAAGTCAAAGACTATGCGCTAACTTCTATGTTTATGGGTTCGGGCTGGGCTACCTTTGATCAGCTCTAGCACAAAGCTCTCATTTTTTATGGAATAATTAACGAAATCAGTTCCAATTTGAAAAGGTCGCAACATCTCACAATGGTCTAACTTTGAGATGGCTTCCCAAGACGGTCATTTATCTTAATTAACATGTTAACTTGGTAAATTATGATTCATCACACTTCTCCGTTATTTTAAGCATGTTGAATAAACGGGCTACGAAAGACCTCCTATGTAATAATTAAAGGACCATTTTGCGCAAACATTACACAAAATGGGGACCATGTAGACATAATCAAACATTACGACTTTTTAAAGCAAACTTGTCGTGTCTAAGTCTGATATCTATACAAATATATTAAAAGGTGTGCGAATGAAAGCCTATGTGCCATGTGGCACTCTCCTCAACTATCTAATGCAAATGCTTTATGTCTATGTGTACTCCTCACTTTAAAAAAAAAATGTGTAAGTGCAAGGTATCGAACACGTGACCTTTGAAATGAAAAGTAAGAGCTTAACCATCAATACACTATGAATTTGTTGTCTAATGCTTCAAATAAAATATGATAAAGTCTTGTAATAATTATACTTAACTAAAAATACTTGAACAAGTATATACATCTCTAACACTCTTATTATGTAATTTACAAGAGAATATTGATGTCATATTCTCTTACCACAATTCCTTTGAAGGTATTGTTTTCAAACTCAAACCTTTCAATCTTTCTTTACTTATCACGTTGTGACGTGAATTTTTCAATTTCTTAATGGAACAAAAAATACGAAAAGTAGTAAAATAAATTATAAAATTTAAAAATAATAACATATTAGTTTATTGTAACTGACCCGAAGCATCGACTAGGCAAAAAAAACTAGTTATATATATATAAAAGTGAAATTATCTCACATGACCCTAACCTTTAGCATATTTTCCCAAATAACCATGACTTCAACACATTCTCTCAAATAAAACTGAAGGAGGAATGTATGGTGTTATATGGGTTTGATTGTGGCATATTTGATAGTCAGTTAAAACATATCCTCCAACCTTTTTCCCTTCTTACGACATTTTCTCCTCCCTGGCACATGCCAAAGTAACAGATTGGGAGATATGTTTCAAACATATTAAAGTCAAACACACATAAAATCATCCATTTTTCTGTCAATTTTTTGAGAAAATACAAATTTATGGTTATTGGAGACAGAGATAGATTTAAAAGTCATGTTATTGAAAAAAATAGGCTAAAGGTCATGATTCATCTGAGATAATTTCAAAAAAAAAAAAAAAGTGAGCTCCTCCACAGAAAAAAAAAAACAAGAAAAAGAAAAGCCGCGCCTAAGTAATGAAGCTCAACACCAAAGACCAAACCAAGGTGAGAAATCATTTAAATCAATACTATTCTATACAAGATTACAACTTTTTTTTTTTTTTGACAGGAAAGTTGCACTTTTATTAATGGTCATGAATGTCTGCCATTACAGAGCTTTGTACCTCTGGTGGTACCTCCTCTATCCAAACTCTAAGCCCATCCATATTCTTGCTTAACTGAGCTAGATTGTGTGCAACACAATTTCCTTTCTTCCTAACATGTGAAAATGAAATAGACTCACATTGAGAAGCAAGACATAAAATATCTCGCACAACAATACCAAAACTCGAAGATTCGAATTTCCTCTCTGTGAGATGGTGGCACAGCTTCAAACAATCCACTTCCACAATTAAATTCCGTAGCCCATCATCCACTGCTACCTGCAAACAATGACGGGTGCTAAGAGCTTCAGCTACAGCTACCTCCTCCGGCCCATCTACTCGTAGACAAGTAGCCAGCATTACATCGCCTATACAATCACGCACAATGCCTCCCAACCCCACTTGCTGATTTTTGAAAATTGCTACATCTGTATTCAACTTATGCATTCCAGGCCTAGGGGTACTCCATCTATCCGGCGATGACGCCTCACTTAGCTTCTCACTTTCTCTATCATTCGCTCTTTCAAACTCCATAACACCTCTAGTTGCTTTGTTTACCACATCCATGATCTTTATTCTCCTCCCATCAAAAACCCACGCATTGCGTGCTAGCCATATATTCCAGCTTAAAAACCAGAATATATTCCACCATTCATCTCTCAAGTTGCTCCTTGCCAGCACATCAACCCATTCCCCAAGCTTCGAAAATTTCAAACTGGTTGTATCAACTCGAAGGGGTGATAAATACCACATCCTCCTGCTTTCCTCACATTGCCAAAGCATATGTTCAGTGGATTCCGCCCCCTCTCCACACCGAGGGCACTCCTTATCAACACCAACCCCTCTCTTCACAAGATTCTCCTTAACTGACAAACCATTCTGAATCGCTTTCCACCCAAACATCTTAATCTTAGCAGGAACACAAGCTCCCCAAATTTTCGCCCACACTCGCTTCCATGGTCTATAGGATGAAGTAGGACTGGTATTTCTATCACCAAACAAAGCTATAAAATATGCACTACGTACTGTGAACTGTCCATTCTTCGTATGCTGCCAAGACCAGAAGTCCGTCATACAACGCATAGGGAGCGTAATATTACTAATGGCCTTGGTCTCCCACGGCAAAAAAAAATTGTTTAGCACATCCTCTTTCCACCTCCCCTCCTCAATTAACTCATGAACCTTATAGGGACCCTCCTCATCCACTCTAAGAGCATCACGAGAAACTCGAAACAAAGGAAGACTAGGAACCCAAGGGTCGGTCCATATGTTGACATCACCGCCATTGCCCACCATCTTACAAGCACCCTTTTGCACCAGATCACGAGCCGACATTATAGATTTCCAAGTGAAACTCGAACAAGGGCTAACTTTCGTCATTAAAAAATCGTCATGGGGAAAATATTTTCCTTTAAGGACTCTAGCCATTAGAGACTTAGGCAAAGTGAGTATTCTCCACGCTTGCTTGGCTAATAATGCTTTGTTAAAAGCTTTGAAATCTCTCACTCCTAATCCCCCTTCCTTCTTTGGTAGAAAACATTTCTCCGATGCAACCCATGCCATTTTTTTCTCATCTCCTTTTTGGCCCCAAAAAAAACTCCGACACATTTTTTCGATCCCCTCCAATATACTCATAGGTAATTGGAAACACTGCATTGCATAGGATGGTATAGCTTGAGCAACCGCTTTTATTAACACTTCCCTCCCTACTTGTGAAAGACATCGTCCCTTCCACCCTTTAAGCTTCTTCCAGACACGATCCTGAATAATCTGAAAAACTCGTTTTTTAGAGCTTCCTATGTAGGTAGGTAGCCCCAAATATTTCTCATGTCCCTCCACTGCCTTAAAAGCTAACTCCGTCTGAAGGATATTAAGCCTCTCTTGCTCAATGTTTCGGCTATAGGACATTTTCGATTTCTCCATAATCAGTTTCTGCCCGGATGCAGCTTCATAGATAGAAAGCACCTCTAACACATTCTCTACTTCTTCCTCCGTAGCTCTGATAAACAGCAAACTATCATCAGCAAAGAACAGATGGGAAATAGGGTCTACTCTCTTGCCAATCTTCACTCCATGAATACTCTTATTCTTCTCTGCATTTCTCAAAAGAGTTGACAAACCCTCCGCACACAGCACAAACAGGAAAGGTGATAAGGGATCTCCTTGTCTCAACCCCCGAGATGGCACAAATTCTCTTGAAGGTTGGCCATTCAAGAGGATAGAAAAACGAGCTGAAGCAACGCACTGCATGAATGCACTTGTATAGCTAGCAGGAAAACCCATCTTCAACATTATTTTCTCCAGATAGCACCACTCAACACGATCATAGGCCTTACTCATATCGAGTTTAAGACCCAAAAAGCCCTGTTTACCCTTCTTTTTTTTCCTGAGATAATGAAAACACTCATATGCTACCAAAACATTATCAGTGATTAGTCTTCCCGGTACAAAACCGCTCTGACTATCATGGATTATTTCAGGTAACACTTGTAACACCCCGTCCTTCTACTACTAAGATACTAGACAATATCTAATCAAGAAATACTAAAATGACGTTAGCGAAAATAACGTCGGGACGGTTATGCTACTCTAAAACAATAAGTAAAGATAATAACTCAAAATTTCATAGCTTAAAAAGGGAAACAATATCCGAGTAAACATCATAGTTCTAAAATAAAAGGAGTATCCCAAATTGTAACATATCATCAAAACCAATACTATGAGACATGCAAGTCTCCCAATAAAACTTAAATAAAACTAATGTCCTTGAAAGCTATCCAAAAGTAAGTCTCCCTATGGTCTATATAGAGTTCATCTACCAAAAACAGTACTAAGAGCTTCTTCTCACTACAAACTCTCACTCTGCTAGGCCAAGCAGTCACAAGCCTAGCAATCATTTCCATCTGCACGAATATATTAAATATTTCTACAGTCAGTGGGGAGTAACTAGCAGTTCTCCCAGAACAATAGCAATCAAAGCACAATTCAGAAGTAGATTATTAAGAAAGGAATAACATGCAATCAATACATCAATAGCATGCACATAGAAATCATAAAGCTCATAGATAAATCAAGAGATCTTTAACAATAAGTAAACCTGATATAGTGAGTGACATAATTCTAATATATATAAAATAGTAATAATAAATCAAAAATACAACAAGTTATTGAGTCAGAAACCGAACGCCAGTGATTCGCAAATCACTTCCTAAGGTTTGTCAGATCGCAATCTCCAGGTCAGTCTATGGGCTTACGTTCCCCACTGCCTGTGTCTAAGAATGGCCAAACTCCCGATGCAGGGTAGAACACGCAGAACTTTCTGACTCTCGGACGACAACAATTAACCCAGGTGTACCCCTAGTTCGCAAACCAGATGGTTGGCATGTTCTTCACCGGGCACTACATCTATCCCACCGGATATTCTTATCTCAAAATACAATCATGCATACAATCTAAGTATCATTCATCTAAAATATTCATCAAAAAGGGATGGCACCCGGCCTTATACCCACAGTTCATCAAAACAGTTCTTCATAATTCCTCAAAATAAAACACTTATAAAATATTCAACAAATAACTCTCACAATAACACGTGCACATTCCCAAACCTCATCAAGGATAATATACTGGTTTTTACAGCAACCACAACTCAATCAAAAATTACATCACCAATTAATTCTAAATCATTTCCATTAAAAGAGTAACAACAATTAATCATTTCCTTTTATAAATCAAACTTAAACATGTGGTTACCCAATGATACATACTGTATACTACTGAAAATCAGCAACCCAGAATATATTAAATTATGAATTATTTCTGATTTACAAGCCCTCAAATAATTTAAAAGTGTATCCTCAATTTCACAACAAAAACACCATAATACTTATTAAACTAATAATTTCGAGCAGTAAAATCATACAAAAATTACCATACGACCCTAATGGCTCTACTGACATGGTACAAGTTTTATTTATAATTTTCGGACTCCAAAAGGATTTTTAACAGTTAATATACAGATTCCTCAAATAATCCATTATAATAATTAAAAATATAAAAAGACGCCCAAAAATTACCAAAAATTTAAATAACATGTAAAACTCACGGAAATACATAATATTCAAAGAAATTAATTTTTCCGCCTATACAAATAATTTTCATGAATTATATACTGACAGAACAGAAATTACAAAAACAGATATATCAATTAAATAAAATAGTAAAAAGTAGGAAAAATTATTCTAAGGCATGGAATACATTATACGCATGTAACATGATCTAATAAAAATAATTTCATCAAATTTAACAGTCGTTCAATAATTATTATGAAATTTAGCCAAAAACGCACTAAATACCAATTAAATCAAATAAATATTAAAAATCATGCAAAAATTATTTTTCTCTACACAGTATTCACCTAGCATGTGTCACGTATGTTCATGTCAAATTTCGTCAAAAATTTCATTCAAAAAGTATTTTAGATAATTCCTAACGTAGTAATCTAATACCGAATAACACCCTAATCACTATGGTTCTAAGATAACAACTAGTTACCTGGATCGTCGGAGGCGAGCTGAAAACTTTTGGAAATCCCCAAAATAGGCGTGTGATCATCTCCTTCTTCAAATTCCAAGCACCAAGTATAAGAAAAAGGCCACAAAAACAATTCACGAACAATTAACAAGGAGTAGAAATGAAGAATATTTAAGAGAATGAAGATGATGATGGTGGCCGAAATATTTCGAGAATGGCAGCCAAGAGTTCTGATTTTCTAATCAGAATTTGAAGTGAATAAAGGGGTTTAAAGAGGTTTAATTAAAGGAAATCATTAGGGGGGTTATGGGAGTTATAAGGCATCAAAGAGTCACAAGAAGAATGAAAAGAAAAGAAAGAAGAGAAGGTTCTCCTTCTCCTTCACCTTGGCCGGGCTGCCCCAAGCCCAACACACCCACAAAAACTTCCGGCCCAATTCAACAATGATCCATGCTTCAAAAACCCGCTACGCGATAAAACGATTAAATCCTAAATCGCGCATAAACTTTGAAAATACTTAATAATAAAAATAATTCTAATAAATTATATTATATATATAAATGAAATAAACACATTAACACGCCATAAAAATAAAAATAATAATTCGGCTCCCAAAATTATAAAATAAAAATAATTAATTTAGAGAAAATAATAGTTTTAGAGAAAATTCTTGCGAAAAACTAGGAGCAAAAATTATGGGTTGTTACAACACTACTTTCATTCTATTTGCTAGCACCTTAGACACTAATTTATACTGTACATTACAAAGACTTATTGGTCGGAAATCAATTGGCGACTCACATTGTTTTTTTTTGGGGATAAGAACAATATGTGTCTGATTTACATCACCAATGTTATCAATGTTATTCAACAAATTCAAAACTTTCTCAGTAATATCCTCCCCTATGGTATCCCAAAAGGATTGATAGAATAAAGCATTCATACCGTCAGGCCCGGGGGTTTTGTTTGGATGCATTTGATAGAGAGCTTTCTTTACCTCTTCATGTCTGTACGGTGCCGCTAGCATGCTACACATCTCACTGGTTATGACAGGCTTCACCAAATCAATCACTGGCTCCACTTCACATCCATCACACGAGCTAAAGAGAGCCTCAAAATAGCCAACAAAAACATTCGCTATTTGATCTTCTTCATCAAAACAATTTCCAGCCTCATCTTTTATTTTGCTCACGTGATTTCGGTGCTCACGTTGCTTCACTTTATTATGAAAAAATTGAGTATTTCGATCTCCACTCTCAAGCCACATTTGCCGACTTCTTTGCTGCCAGTAAACCTCCTCCCTGCTTTCTAACTCATCCATTCTCCCATCTAAAAGTCTCATTTGTTGCACCACGTCTGGAGTTTGTACTGCTTCCATCAACTCGTGCATTTTGTGCTGGCATTCTCTAATCTCCTTTGCCGTATTACGAAACACTTGCCGACTCCACGAACTCGAGCTTACTTGCTGTCCTACTCAAGTTCAAACTCACCTCTTCTCCTTTTTTCCAAGCCTCACTCACTACCTCGACACTCTCCTCTTCTCTCAACCACATTGCTTCGAACCTAAACATTTTCCTCTTCCTCCTTTTATCTACTACTCCCAAACTTTCTTTCATACATAATACAATGGGTAGGTGATCTGATTTTCTTTTAGTTAAGTGAGTAACAAAAGCTCCTGGAAAAAGGTCCTTCCACAACTCATTAGCAAAAAAACGGTACAGTCGCTCCTGAATGTTATCCATCCCCCCTATTATTTGTCCACGTATAATCATGACCTATGTAACCCAAGTCAGCAAACCCGCATTGTTCTACTGCTTCCCTCAGAATCTCAGCTTCATGGACTTTAAAATCCACTCCTCCCATCTTCTCACTAGCCATCAACATGAGATTAAAATCTCCCCCGCATAACCATGGCATTCTCTGGTTACCAGCAAGATCATTAAGGAGTAAACCAGTTCTAAACTTATTTTCCTCCTCAGGAAAACCATAGATCCCCGTGAACCTCCACTTACCCACTCTTTCATCTTCTATTATGACATCAATGTGATTACCCGAGAACGAGCTAACCCGAATGTTTATTTCATCTTTCCAAAGTAACGCTAGTCCTCCTTTTCTCTTCCTTCCCTCCCCGACACAATCAACAACTAGCACCCTATTAAACCTCACTTTATTTTTCACCCTCTCAAATTCTATTTGTTTCAATTTTGTTTCAGACAAAAAAATAATATGGGGATTTTCTATGGAGATAACTCTCCGCAAGGCAAGAACTGCAGAAGGGCTCCCCAGCCCTCTACAATTCCAAGACAGAATGTGTCTCATTGATCACCAAGGGCCCATTGTGTGGGGCCCGCCACATCATCAGCATCTACAAGATCAGTTATATCACTTAGTCCTGTAGCATCAATGCCTATTTTTTTCAAAGCACTAGACTCTTCAATCTCCATTATGTCATACCCTCTCCCATCCACTTCTCTGCTCATTCTTTTTGCTCCACTTATGGACACTACACCCTTCTGCCCAGTACATTTCTTACTCTCTAATCTCTTCCATGTTTTTGTTTTCACCTCATTTATTTCAATACCAATCTACATTCCCACTGTCTCTTCTCCCTTTTCCTTCAC
Source organism: Beta lomatogona (assembly GCA_947646795.1). Classification (NCBI taxonomy): domain Eukaryota; kingdom Viridiplantae; phylum Streptophyta; class Magnoliopsida; order Caryophyllales; family Amaranthaceae; genus Beta; species Beta lomatogona. Next base: position 2,606,479 of record CANSNZ010001023.1, read on the forward strand.
TGTCATACTAGATGGCGCCCCTTGTTTATTTTTGTCATACTCCTCCATCACACGTCCTTCTCCCTCTTTCAGTATATCTCCTTCCTTCCCACCTACATTCACATCCTCTTTTTCCTTTATCCCCCAGTTATTTATACTTTCGACCACTTCATTCACTTTCTCTTTATGCATATTCTTCGTTTCACCCTTTGGCTTTGTAATGAACAAAGCTTTTGCACACGTCTATCCAGTTCGGTACTCTTCTCCTCCCCCAACTTTCCACGGTGATGCCTTTAACCAGCCTCCAAATTTTATTTCCTGCGCCTCCTCTTCATTATCTTCATCACAGTCTTTGGTACCATGACCCACCTTTCCACAAAAGAAACAATAAAGGGGTGGTCGTTCATACTTCACATCAAATTTTTCCCCCGCTCCATTTTTCATCTTAACCTTGATCTGTGTGGTGAGAGGAACACACACATCATGCCAGACTCGTAGTCGAACAGATTTATCTATACCCAAAGCTCCAGACTGATCCATTTTTATAAAGGTACCAATTTTATTCTCAATGGCTTTCACATTTGCTTCATTCAACCTCCCCTTGAAGGGAAGATTATAAACTCTAGTCCATATTGGGAATATAAAGAGCTGTATATCAGATGGCTTCCGATTACCTTCGATTTCTCCAAGTAAAATCACATGTTTATCAAAATGCCAAGGCTGCCCATCAAGGACCCTTTGCTTATCCTTCCAATGATGGAATTGAAAAACATACAGATTTTTACCCATATTTCTGACGTCAACATCATGTTTTGCTTGCCATACATTCTTCATCGTATTGACAAAAGCATTATCGTTAATGGTTCTATTTGTCCATATTCGACCCACAAGTCCTAATTCCACCCTTGCTTCCTCATCGTCCGTTTCATCATCAAACTCACTATTTTCCTTTTGTATATTGTCTTCCGTTCTTCCCTCCTTTCCGTCTAAATTTTCCTTCACAATTAAATCAAAAGAAGATTTATCGCTATTATTGATAGCACTCACTTTGTTGTCACTCATGATTGGTTGAAGAACTCGAGTCAAAACTCGAGAAATCCACCTCCAAAGAGGAACCCTAGTATGGAACTAGCAAAACCCTCCCAAGGAAACCCTAGAGGGAACTTTTTTTATCTGGTCCATCTCAATGTCCCAAGATTACAACTTACAAGTGCATGTCATTTCAAAAAAAAAAAAAAAAAAAAGAAAAAATAAAGGTCATGATTCATCTGAGATGATTTAAAAATAAAAAGTGAGCTCCGCCACAGCCAAAAAAAAAAACAAGAAAAAGAAAAGCCGCGCCTAAGTAATGAAGCTCAACACCAAAGACCAAACCAAGGTGAGAAATCATTTAAATCAATACTATACTATACAAGATTACAACTTACAAGTGCATGTCATTTCAAAAAAAAATATATAGACTGGCGTAGAAGAGTCAAAATTGATTTGTATTATGTTGGTACAGACAAGAAAGTCAACACGGAAGAAGTCGTACTTCCCTTCAAGGCTACTGCTACCCACCCTTTTCCTTTCCCTTTCCCTTCTTTTATCCTTAAAAAAAACTTCGTCTCCTTTTTTTTGTTTTCTTCTTCTTTCCCTAAACCTCTTACTAACTTCACCTCCTCCTTTTTTTTTCCTTCAGATAAAAATACTTCTATTTTTCATCATCATTTATAGAACTATTTTGTTTTATATATTTTACCCAAACAAATAAAATTTCCGTTTCTTTCTCTCTCTTCAAGGCGGTTACAGAGTTGGATACACGCAGAAGAAGAAGAATTACTACTTCAAATTTCCCAAATTTTCTCTCTCCTCGTTTCATCTGGATTTTATAGCTCGGAAAAAAGGATTGATTTTTATACTTTGCTGGAATTCTGTTTTTTCAGCGTTTTATTGGGTCTGGTAATATATATATATTAATATCATGTATTATGTATATATGGTGTTACTTTGATATAAAGTTTGGTTGACTTTATATATTTGGTTGATTTTCGGGGTTATTCTTATAATTTTTTTTTTTTTTTTTTTGTTAGAATTATAAAACTTTGAATTGTTACTGATCATCAATAATTTCTATGGACTGTTTGGGTTGCTTCAGTGGTTCTGAGGTAAATTTATACTCGCATCCTTTCTGCTTTTTTTTATTCATTTATTTTGTTAGATTATGATTGATTAATTTGAATTTTGCTTGTTTTATTGTTATGTTGATTGTTAGTTTTATAAGAACTATCCTTATATGCACACTAATCATTATCAAAATTGCTCTTTCTCGTTTTACTTTTGTTTTTTAATTTATAGACTGATAAATTCTGTAATTTTTTTAGTTAGGGGTAATTTGGGCAAAGAGGTTGGACACCAAAGTTGTCGAGAGTTTCCATATATAATAGATATAAAAATATAAACAAATTGCAATTTATAGGAATATAGGATAATTAGTGTCTTGGGGCTTAAGTTTCATATACTGCTAATAATCGTAAGTTTTGTTATATTGGAAGTAAAAATTGTTATGTATTTGGGTAATTAGTTTGAAAGTATTGTCATTGTTTACTAGTCCTCTTAATTCGTGAAACCAGCTGACTAAAATTTTTAAGCCGCTTTGAAAAGAAAAAAGTTGCTGAAAAGTTGATTTTATGTTGATATTCTTCTATGGACGATACCTTTTACATTGGAGCACTCGAAATTCTTTGGGCTAACTCCTTTTATGCGTTCCCACGTTTTTAAATAAATGCAACACTTTGACTTTTGGACCATTCATACACTAACTTTGACTACTTTTTTTTTCATTAATTTACAAAAAGAAATGGTATTATATAAAATGGTGTGCATTAGATTTCTCTCAGCGTATATCTTTAAGATAATCAAATATATATGCTTCACTTATAGTGTCCGCTCTTTTTAACTTATTTTTGCTTATCTGAACTTCTAAGACCTTATTTTTTCTTATGTGAACTTCTAAGACCTTATTTTGTGAGTTATAAACCTTAATTTTGTTGAATTGAACTTATTAGACCTTATTAATCCTTATTAGACATTGTCTAAACTTCTTCTTTTCTGAGTGAAAATACAGTGAACAAAACAGACCATGATCAAAGATATTATTGGTCAAAACTTTGTATTGTGAAACATGAAAGTCAAAGTATTGCAGTTATGTAGAAATGAGGAAGAATATGTACTATGATAATTGAAAGAAACCATAGATTCCAAGTTGACAATGAAAATATTCTGCCTGTTGCATGTAATACTTGTGTTCAATAATATAAGATTTTTTTTTTCCATTTTCTAGGTTGGTGGGCAGCAAAGTTCCTGTACTTCAGGAAAAGGAAGAAGCAATCAACGTGAAATCACATTCGGATACAGTCTCGTTAAAGGAAAAGCCAATCATCCGATGGAGGATTACCATGTCGCTAAATTTGTAACAATGGAGGAACATGAGATTGGATTGTTTGCTATATTTGATGGCCATTTGGGCGATGCTGTACCTGCCTACCTCCAGAAAAATCTGTTCCGCAACATTTTTAAGGAGGTAAAAGCTGACACCCTCTTAAACCAATCAATAACTCACATTTGACTTTGATGGTCAATATGACAATACATACTAGCTTTGACTGTAAATTTATTAAGAACTACCTAGAGTTATGATAAAGCAATCCTTAGAGATATATTTGAAGACTAATTTCTATATATTATAGTTTTATGAGTTCTCCCGTGGTTTCATGATAAAAGCTATGGTCAAAGTCGATAAAATTTGGCCATAAAAGGTCGAATATGGCCTATGTTTAGGATGGGAGGTAGTGTTGTGTAGTTGAGTCTCTTGCAAGTATGATCACATTTTCCTTGCTTGGTTTCTCTAGCCAATCTTTCTTCTTACACATGTTATCTACCCAATGTTTCTTACTTTTTAGGAAGAGTTTTGGGTTGACCCTGGAAGATCAATTCCAAAGGCCTATCAGAAGACTGACCAAGAAATCCTGTCTCAAAAGTCTGATATTGCCCGAGGCGGTTCCACTGCTGTTACCGCTATTCTTATTAATGGTCGAAGATTATGGATCGCTAATCTGGGAGATTCCCGAGCAGTTCTTTCAAGAGGGGGTCAAGCTCTGCAGATGACTGTTGATCATGAGCCAAACACCGACAGAGCAACCATCGAAGGCAAAGGAGGTTTTGTCTCAAATATGCCAGGTTGGGTTCTACAACTCCCTTTTTTATCCCCATATCTTTTGCCATTATATGTGGGCTTCTACAATCATTGAAATTATCAATCTGAACCATTAAGAAGTATTGCCATTTCTATGTGAGATGTTAACAAATTTCAATGTTGCTTAGCACATTGTTGGTGTTTTTATATTTCACATTTGAAGTGTGTTCAGCTTACCAAATTGCCACGATTGTATGGAATGAGAGGGACTTCATCAGGAGTTTACTGCTCATACAACTACCGCTTATCTTGAGTATATGGTTTTTGTTCCTAAGAAAGTAGATCTCCTCAAGTAGGAGCTCTGTGTTTCCATTTCTAGAGGTCTTTTCAGACGAAATTGGCATAACTATTACGGAAGAGGTTAGAAGTTTGATTAAACACAAATGTGTGTATAACGTAAACATGGTACTTGAGAAGTTGGCTTAGAAGGTCATCGACACTAATTATATCCTATGAAGCCTGGAAACTTGTTTCCTCAAATCCGACACGTTTTCTTTCCCAAAAGCCCAGCCTCGGCCCTCGTTCTTCCGTTGAATGAAGCCTACAAATGGTTGCAACCTGAACTTTCCTTGTTTTCAAAACTTTTCTGTTTCTGAGACCCCAATCATTTCGTGCTGCATAGATTATGTACTGTGATTGTCTATTGTCATTGGATATTGTCTGTAACCAAAAAGAATTCAGCATGTGCATGTCTGTTGCTTCTCATTTCTCAGTTATTTGCTCTCTAGTTTTCTGCTTTTCTCCCCTTGTCCTGTTTTTTGCAGCTATTTCTGTTAGTATCATTTAACATCCATCATATTGATTATTGCATAGCTATGTCAGTTACATGGCTCAAAAGAATGTCCCTTGTCTATTCATCAGGAGACGTCCCTAGAGTAAATGGTCAGCTAGCAGTTTCCCGTGCATTTGGGGACAAGAGCCTTAAATCACATCTCCGTTCAGACCCAGATGTACAAGATATGACTATTGATCTCAGCATAGATCTCCTTATTCTTGCAAGTGATGGTCTATGGAAGGTAATTCTTAGACTTCACTACTACTTTTTGCTTTATATTAAACTACTGCGCTGTTGTTGAGCAAATTTGGCTGCTTGTACTTTGTTCAGGTAATGAATAATCAAGAGGCAGTTGACATCGCAAAAAAGATAAAAGATCCACAGAAGGCAGCAAAACAATTAGCATCGGAAGCATTGAAGAGAGAGAGCAAAGATGACATATCTTGTATTGTAGTGAGATTTCGGTGATAGAAACTTCTCTCAGAAGCTATGTTAGTAAGATAAACACACAGGAGCTGCAGATCATTGCCATGAAGATCAGGGGAATATGCTTACTTGTTTGTAGACATATTGTTTTTTTGGTAAACTCTTTTTTCTTTACCTAGAAGAAAAAAGTTTGAGGTTGATGCAAATATTTTTATTCTTTTTCCAGAATGAGTTATTCTGCCATGTATAATTTGATTTATTAATAACTGGAGGAATTTGGGTGATAGGTACTATTCTGGGTGGTTTAAGGATACATGGAGAGTTTTTTTTTTTGTCATTTATATGTTGAAGTTTGTGGAAGATGATAATGAAGTGGGGTTGAATATGTCATTGTTCATGTGAGGAAGACATTGCATTGTACAGATGTAATGGGGATTGGATTTTATTAGTAATATATAAATTTATGTGTATATTGAACATCAAACGACTTCTGCTAATGACCTTCATTATTTTCTTTCTTTTAATTAGGCACTGAGGTGGTTATTCTTTGTGTTTATAAGCATCTCTTCATTTCAGACCAGGATTCTACTTCCATGGCATAGACTTTTTATTTTAGTTTGGTACATGGATTGTGGCTAGCCAATCCTATCTCAGAGTAGACACCAACCAAATAAACAAAAACGGCGTAACGGTTAGGGTCACCTCAATGACATCAATTTTCACTTAAGGACTTTTGTGTGTTTGATTAGATGGAAAATGATCTCGACGGAAAGTGATTTCTAGGAAAATCATTTTCCAGATGAAAACTCAGTTCTAGATTGATTATGTTGTTTGGTTGCAAGGAAAGTATGGAAAGCGATGAGAGGGGAAACATGTAGCTTACCAAATAAGTGGAATAATATAGAATGAATGATACGTGGTTGAAGCAAGAGAGAGAATGTTTTTGTCAAGTGAGATGAATGGGGCTTTTCATATGACAAAAAAGTCCGCCTTCTAATTGCCTCACTAGGAAAAGTTACGTTCCACCCTTGGAAAACAAAATGCAGCCCTAATTTCTCGTCCCTAATTTGACTCAAACTAAATAAAGGAATATGGAATATAGTTTTCTAGGAAAGCACTTTCCTCCCAATCAAACACACCCTTAAATTATAACACTTCTCACTTAGAGCTGCACCGTGAAAATGTAATCCTTTAGAAAAATTACATCAGTTCAAGTAAAATGTAATCCTTTTAGGAATAAAAATAAAGCTCTTAGGTGCATATAAACTAGAGCTGATCAACTCCAGCCCGGCCCGGCCCGGCCCGGCCCCATTTGGGCAGATTTTTTTTGCCCGCGGTCGAGCCCGGTACTTTTTTTTTTGGGACGGGGTCACGGGCTTTGGGCAAGCCAAACATGACTTTTTAGTCTAATTTTTGTCCCGGCCCGATTTTGGCCCTAAAAGCCCGTTCGGCCTGGCCGGAAATAGCGGGCTTTGGGCACAAAATTTTGGTCCGGTCCGACCAATGGTCAATTTTTTAGTCATGGCCCGGCCCGGCCCATGATCATCTCTAATATAAACATTAAACACATTTCCTCCTATAGTTATACCTCGGTATTTTTTTAGTTGCACCATTTGCCTTTTCATGTACTTCAACACGCTTTCTTGAACATTAATCTCTTATTTTGTGTACAAGTAAAAATTATAAAAAATTGATACTTAAATCCTTGCATGTATATGAATCTAACAAGATCCTGCTTCGACTATGTATTTGTTTATGTTCCCCCTCAAAAAATGTATTTTTTATGTAATGGTAAGAGAATTTACTTCTAAGTTGGTTGATGAATAGTGCTAAAAATGAAATGGTGCAACTAAAAAAATACGAAGGAAGTATTATTAGGAATTTATGACATAATCACATATTCACATGTCAATCGATGTAATTTATGCTTATTTATGATTAAGATTTTCAATTAAGGGTTGCATATATCATTTTCCAAAAATGTAATATTCTTACTAGAAAATGTAATCTTTTAGGAAAATGACATTGCAACTTGCAAGGGAAAAAAACGATCATATTGTAGAATTATTTACTAGTTTAAAAAGGATTACTTATAGTATTACCAAATAGGTAGTATTCTTATTGGAACCTAACCATATTTATAAATTTTTTTTGACAAGAACAATATTTATAAAATTGTAGAAGAAGATTAGTATTAATTGTTCACATTTTTTGAAGGTAATTAATTGTTCATATTTATGTGACTATGTGTAAGCGATTGTAGAAGAAGATAAAAGGACACAAAGAAGTTTATATAAAATGTAATTGTTCCAATTAATAATTTGTAAACTTCTCCATATATAAAACATCTAAAATACCTTAAACGTATTTTTTTATTGTTTTATAATTTAATGTTAATATTTATGCCTACTTTACATGTTTAATACTTTGTATTATTCAACGCGTGTATTTGAATCTAGTAGTAAGATTAATGTAGGAGTATTTAATAATTTTTTTATTTATTTTTTAAAGTAAGAAGAAATCCTCTAAACTGTTATCGCACACTCAGAGTCCTCAGCACTTGAGCCAACCCCGATTCCAAAAAGCATTCGACAAATTAACAGGTTTCTTGTCCTAGACTTATACAGCCACCCATTAAAAATTGGGCCATTGAAATAATGAGGCTATAACGAGACTAATGTACATGGGTTTAACATATGGGCTTTTTAACGGACCATCATAAACCCTAATAATTTCCTCGCTAGTGCAAAGTAGTAGCAACGAAGATTAGGGTTTAAGCTTGCAATAATGGTATATATAACATCCAATCCCATCTATCTTCTTCATTATCTAACGCACTTCAACATTCGGTAAGTGTTACTTTTTCTCTCTCCTCAAAATTCACGGATTCATCGTTAATTTTAAAATTTTGTTGAATATTATATGCCTCTCCTTTCGGTTGCAAGGCGTGAGATCTCTAGATCAATTTCTTGTATCGCTTTGTTCTGGAGGCATAAATTTATCTTTCCAAAATTTTGGGGGTCTTTTTTTTCCAAATTTGGATTATATTCTTCAATTTGGATATTCCCTCTGTTTGGTAAATTATATAAAAAAAATGAATTTTTCTTTTTAAATTAGATTTGTAATTAATCGCAATGATGGCTATTAAATTATCAAGCTCAACAGACCGAAAAACAGGAATTTCCTGTGTGTGTCGATATTTCTTTACTGAGTGATTTCAATTTTTTTTCAGTTAGTCACGTTTTTTTTTTTCAGTTATATAATTCGATTTGAAATATTTGAATATACAGACCAGTAACTTATGTTACGGTTTTTCAACTGTGCACTTAGGCTTCGTTTGGTTGGACGTAAAACATTTTCAGTGTAAAATAATTTTCATGGAAAACAGTTTACAATGGGAAACACAATTCCCAAATTAGTTTTCCGTTATCTGGTTGTATAGAAAAATGATGAATTGAAAGGAAAATGAGAAATTAAAGAGGTAGTGAGAGGAGTGTATAAGAGAGATAAATTTGAAGGGAAAATGGTTTTCCATAAGAGCAATTTTACTCCTAGAGAAAATGGTTTTACACTCTTTTGCAAGCCAAACAATGTAAAATTGAAAATTAAGGAAAATAATTTTTCGGTAAAATGTTTTACGTCCTACCAAACGGAACCCTAATGCAAAGGATAAGGTTTATATTTTAAGCACATTAATTAACTAAAATAGAAGATTCTCCCTAAAATCGTTTATATAATTATCATTTTATGGTTTTATGTTATATATTTCGGATAATTTTACAATATGATAACTTGTTTAATTTAGATTATTTATTTTTAATCTCATACCTGTAACAATTATTTAGTTAACTAAATTAACAAAGTTTACAATTAATTGTTCACTTGGTTTTTCGCCATTTTTTTGAATGTTTTAAAGGCAAACGAAATTAATGGATAGGATGAGTCACTAAAAATAGAGGATTGAGATTAATTAATTACATTTGAAAGGCTTTCTTGATTGAAAAAATACCTTGTTGAAAATTGAGAAATCTTTACATGAAATTTATAGAACAAATTATTTGAATACGATAATACAATCTATATCTAGGGTCGATAAATGATAATGCACACTTTTTATTAAAGATCAATAGTTTGTATTCAGTAATCAGTATTCAATACTGGTGATTGAGAAAAAGGGCAAGGAGTATGGACAAGCAAAAGGAAAGAATTGTACGCAAGGAGTTTGGTGTAAAAATGATGAATGACTCTGATTATCTCGTATGTTGTTAATATTGACAATAATGATAATGTTTTCAATGTTAATTCTAAAGTGATAATGGGGATGAGAAAGTTGCAAAGAAAGATAGTCGTTTGTATATAATATTATTAATGGCATTACCATAACATTTGAACGAAAATTATTTTGCAATTATTGCTTTACTTGTATTTGAGAGAAGGATTTTTTTTCCATTTTTATAAAATAAAAATACAAAAACATTAATGGAAACCTTTGGTAAATTTTGTTAAAAGTTTCAACTTTCAACCAATAAAATTAACTTAAATAAACAAAAACATCCAATATGATTACAACTAGATAATTTAGAAAGATTTTGGGAACATTAAACTGTGTTCCCTATCATTGTATTTATATGAACAAATTTGACTATCATAGTTAACCTCATATTGTGAATGGAGCATATGACTATATATATTTATATATGCTCCATTTGCAATTTGATGTTAATAATATTTTTACAATCGAAGTAGATAATAACTCTTTTTAATTGCTTAGCTTTGGCCTCCGCAATGTGGAAGGCCTTTCGAACACCCAAAATCTCAACTGCAACTTGCAAGAGAGTTGTTAGTGTACAATTTTTTTTTCCAAAGCCAATGATCCACTTCCTATAGTGTACAATTTTTTTCCAAAGCCAAGGATCCAATTCTCTCACCATTCCCCATAAACTGTGTGCCTGGAAACCAGGTATTTATAGGCAAAGGAAATCGAAAACGAATCGAAAAGATAAATAAAATTGTGCGCTTGGCACACAGTTTTGCGCTTGAACACAGTTGTACACTAGACGCATAACTTTGTGCCACATGTACTTGCTTTCTGACCGGTTTTTTTGATTGTTTTAAGATCTTTTTATCCTTTGTTAAAATCTATCATTTGATAAAATCTATTCTTTGAAATCCGTAATCAGCTATCTTTATGAAGAAAAATCTGTTTTTCGAAATATCCTTTAAAAATTAATTATCAAAAATAACTAATATTAAAATATTAAAAATACTATTAATTATAAGGAATAATCAATTGAGCCTTAAAACTAGGATTGAATTTAATAAATAGACTTTATATTTTCGAAATGCTTTTGAGCTTAACTTGTTCGATTGCTCTTCTTTTAGACCGGATCAATTAGGACGTCGGTATGTTTCATCATTGGGTCCTCAAGGAGACACAATTTTGTGTCTACACTTCGATAATTCGATGTGAAACTAACCTAATTTTCAGGTTTGGGTTGAGATTTTCGATCTGGAATAAAAAATGGGTCGACCCACATCGACCCGAATCTGGTCAGGTTTATGTTGACCTTTTGAGCTCGAAAGTAACCTGAAATTAACCCAATTTTTATAACCTAGGTGACCTAGTTTACAAACTCTAAAATTGGACACAGCCTCCCGCGTTTGGGCCAAGCACATTTTCGTTTTAACCCAATTATTACGCAGCTCATAACCAAAAATTGTTCTTTCAGTTTTCACGCAGCTCCTCAAGTTTAGACCTGGGCGGGTCAATCCACCCGATCCCTCATAGAATTCTCATCCCTGCCCCACCACCTGCTTGGGTACCCGCACCCGCTTCGTACTCGCGTTGCACCCATTAATACCTGCAAGTATCCTTTCGATAATCCCAAACAATTAGCTAGTACTACAATTGCAAAATAAAATTATTATTAACATAAGTATATAAATTGGATTTTAATAATAAATATTCTAATATATACTTCCTCCATTCTTTAATAATTGCAAAGTATAGATGTTGCACATCTTTTAAGGAGATGAGAGAGAGAGAGATGGAGAGAGATGAAAAAAGGGACCCATTTGATGAGTAGAGAGAAACCGTAGTCAAATTGAGTAATGTTGTAATTAATATAAACTTCCAAATAAGGGAAATGTTGCAAAATAAAAGAACGGAGGAAGTAATATGTTTTTTAATAGAGAGTAGGGTATGAGATAAAGGAGAAGCGGGGCGGGCGGGGATGTGGCGAGTATAGCATAAAATCCACACCCGCTCCACCACCCATTGCGGGTACGATTTTCATCCCCATCTCCACCTCGTCCCTGCCAAACCTAGACATATCCCCGCCCCATTTGCCATCCCTAGTCTCATATCTAATTTTACTTGATTTAATCTTTTGATTTATGGGTTTCTATTATCTTCTATGTTGAAAACTTGAGGCTTTACTACTATTTGGGTTCTTTATGGCAGAATATTGAGGATGAGGTGTACCGCCCCGACCACTAATCATCATTATTAATTAAATTAGAGGGTCATTAGCAGCGGAACCTAGACGGTCGGTGCGTTACTGCCGTACTTTCCAATTGAAAAGCACAAGGCAATCATAATTTCATAAACTTAAACATATTATAACTTAAAAGCATCATAATTATCCATTAATAAAAACTTAAGTTGATACTTAGCAACTGACATAGTCTATCATAAACTGATACTTAAACCATAATCATAAGTGTTTTAAGAAAACTTAAACTAAACAACTCCTCACAGCTACGCCATCCTGTTATCATCATCAGTACGTAAAACAGAAAACAAAACATCATGAGTCGAGGCTCAATAACATACTACTCTAACATCGTAAAACATTTCAATTCATTTTATTAGCAAATAGGGAGGAGAGAAGCAGTAAAACCATTTCATAAACATGTTTAATCATTTCATAATGTATCATAAGCTTCATCATTATCTTTTCTTCTTAATCATACTGGTAACTTGGCGAGTATAACATAAGGGACGTCTCCCCAAAAACATATAGAAAGGCGGCCACAACATAGGTGACACTTTCGGTGCCCACATTTTTAACAGAAAGGCGGCCACAACATAGGTGACACTTTCGGTGCCCAAAGAAAGGCGGCCACAACATAGGTGACACTTTCGTTGCCCAAGAATACTGCCAAGAACCATCTTTCACTTCACTTTATCATGTTTTGTTCCTTTACATATCATAATTAAATTACATCATCGTAATCGTAATCATAATCATATTTTTTATAATATCATCATATTCCATGAAATACTTTCTTAACATCAAAACTCATCATATAAAAGCATTTCATATCCCACAATCCATACATCAACAACATAGTGCAAAACATCATAAAACATCATTAGAAAGGGATTGTGGGTGTTAGCAATAGAAGTTACCTGGTATCGTAGTTAGGTTTTCTTGAGAGCCGGGGGAGGCTTGTAATATTCCTTCCTTTAATCTAATAAAAATTAAATAACGGGATTTGTTACTAACTAAGTGGCATTTTTGAAAATGCTTAAACTTCATATTAGTTCTTATTCTCCTATAATAAAGTTCTAGTAAGTAGGGTAAACTTATGTCCTTCCATTAGGCCATCATAGTAATTATAGTGATCATAGTTTTAACTTATATTTTACATCTTTTAAATTTAAAAGTTACGTGAGGTGATAATAATAAATAAATAATCTTGATTTATAATTCATGTTTAAATATTTGTGAATATGACTTATGTAATCTTTATTTCATTTAAGAAACTATAAGTACAAGTTACGCATATTATAATTCATTAAACTTATTTAATAACAATATTATAATTCTAACCCCAGATATGTTCTATAAATATAAACCAATGATGTAAGCTTATCAAGTTACGCATCCATGTTCAACTATAAATTTCGACATGATCATCACTACACTAGATCGATTATTATCATTAATCTAATTATCTAAAACATTATTACTAATGGATTACTCCCTCCGTCCCAGAAAGATCTGAACACTTGTTGGGACACGTAGTTTAAGGTGATAAGTTGTAATGTGGTTATCAAATGTTATTTTATTTAAAAAGTAAATGTGATAGGAGTTGGTGGGGTATTTTTTATTAGAGGAGAGAGAAACTTAGGTAACTTTTTATTGATAAAAGGTAGAGTGTGGGCCAAAGATGTGAAAAGAAATAATATATTAATGGTGGGACCATGCCAAAAAAAGAAGTGTTCAAACTAATTTGGGACAAACATAAAAGGAAAGTGTTCAGACTATTCTGGGACGGAGGTAGTATAATAGTTGTCAATAAACTTTGGAGTTAAACATAGTTATTTTAACAAACTAGAGTGTTCTTAATGTTTAATTACAAAAAATCAGATTATAAGAACTAGTAGCTAATTAGTTTAGCATGACATTCTTAACTTAATCCTTAATATAATATTAACCCAAACTAGTTAAAGGTTTAAGCTAAACTAAGTGATTTAATTAAATCCAACAAATCAGTCCACTTAAGCCCAATATATCAAAGCAATCAAATTAACTAAGTAGCTTAACTTAACCAAATCAGTTTTTAAGCCCACAATTATGTTTAACTTAATAAATTAAACTAACATAGTGTAATGGGATCATTAAATCAGTTTTTAGTTTGTTTTCATTAGCCCAACAATTAGCTAAGTAACTTTATCAAACATTATGCTAATCTGATTTTAGCCCAATAACATGATTAATTTAATAAACCCAACTAACATGGTTTAACTTAACAAATCATATTTGAGCCCAATTAATATACATGCAACAATTAAACTTAGTTGGTTTAACTAAACTGATTTGGGCCTAAATCACACTAACTTAATAATGCTAGAGTTGGGCTACACTCTTAAAAAATCAAAGTTCAGCAAATTGGGAGAAAAATAATTGTAAGAGGTAGATTTCTTTACCTCTGCTACTTAGAGCAGGGACGAACGACAGCGGGGAGGAGTTCTCGGCGAGCTCCGGCGTGAGGTGCTGTCGACGACGCGTGACGGCAACAGCGGATAGAGATGGCAATGGGTCCTGGACCCGCCCCAGACCCGCTAGGACTCGACCCATTTATAAGGGTCTGGGTCCAGAAATTTTAGACCCAACGGGTCCGGATCAGGTCTGGGTCCCGGAGAGCGTGGGTCGGGTCTCGGTCCAGGTCCACATATGCCAGACCCAGACCCAGACCCGCCCCAGACCCGACCCGCAGACCCATTTACATATTAAAAAAAATTATACCTAAACTCTAAGGTTTTATGAGTTGTGATTTTGTGAACTCGTTAGTGTTGTAAATCCATCTAAGACTTGTAACTTTATAAGTTGTAACATTTTAAGATTTTATAAGTTAATTTTTAAAATTTTGTTTAGATAATGTTTTACCAATGGATGCATGATCTATATATATTAGTGCGAAATTTTTTAATTACATAGATTCAAAAATGTGATGAAAACTAAAAACTAAGAAGGACCCAGTTATGACCCATGGACCCGCTAGACCCAGCGGGTCTGGGTCTGTAAAAAATAAACGGGTCTGGGTGGACCCGACCCAGACCCGACCCATTGCCATCCCTAGCAGCAGACCTGCGTCAGTCTTCGGAGCTCCGGCAGCTGCAAGAAGGCAGGAGCAACAGCAAGCAGACGAAGGTCGTGCGAGAGAGAGAAGGCGAGGGAAAAGAGCTCGGTTCGGGGATGCTACGTGGGTTCACCGGCGAGGGGTCCGGTGGACGGGGGTTGAGTGGTGATGCACCGAAGGTGGTGCACACAGTGGTGGTGGTGGTGTGGTGGTGCCGTGAGAGGAGGAGTGAAAAAAATGAAGTTTTGTTTGTGATTTTCTTGATGTTGTGGAGTGATTTTCAGAGCCCTAACTCCATGGGTTTTTATAGAGGAATTCAACAGATAAAAAGGAAGGTGGAAGAATGGTGAATGGTGGTTTTGTTGGTAGGGAAGCTAGGAGTGGGGACAAAGAGGAGATAGGAGTGGTGGGTGGTCGGTGTTGACTATTGACCGTGAGTTTCCTTTAGGGGGGGGTTTCCCCTATTTTTTTTTATATAATTTTTTTTATTTTGCTTTTATTTTATTTGTGTGATGATATGTCAAATTCTTATTATACTACTTCATTACTAGTTATAGTTAGTTTTTGTTAACCTTTTTATAGTAATTTTGTAAGTTTTTATTTCCTTTAGTCACAAAATTTATAACATGTTCATTTAGCTTATAATTATTATTAATCAAAATTTTAGCTTAATAAAACGAGTTTAAAATTTCGGGATATTACATCCTCACCCCCTTAGAAAAAGTTTCGTCCTCGAAACTTCATAAACGTGATCATGTGCAGATGATCATGCATTTCATTCATAGTATTTCAAAATCATATATTCACATATACGTATCACTACATAGAACACATACATAACTTTGCATAATTGCAACAAGGTCATTCAAGCAAATAGGTGAGGGTATTTCGATATCATTTGGTCCTCAACTTCCCATGTTGCTTCGGATGACGAATGGTTAGCCCATAAAATCTTAACCATCGGAATTACTTTGTTTCTAAGTTGCTTTTCCCTACGATCGAGAATCTCAATTGGTTTCTCTTCATACGTCAAATCATTTCTTAGTTATAGGGGCTCGTGTCTGATAACATGGCTAGGATCAGGAATATATTTCCTTAACATCGACACATGGAAAACATTGTGAACCTTATCTAGGTGTGTCGGTAGTGCTAACCGGTAATCAACTTCGTTAACTCGTTCGAGAATCTCATATGGACCAATATACCTTTGACTTAGCTTGCTTGTTTGACCAAATCTCATAACACCTTTAGTAGGTGAAACTTTCAAGAAAACATGATCTCCTACCATGAATTCTAGTGGTCTCCTTCTACGATCAGCATAATTCTTTTGTCTATCTTGTGCAGCTTTGATTCGTGCTTGAATCAAGCGTACTTTTTCTGTTGTCTCTTGTATCAATTCGGGTACAATCATTCGAGCTTCATCAATATCACTCCAACAGAGAGGTGTTCTACACCTTCTACCATAGAGTGCTTCATATGGTGCCATTTTGATACTAGCCTGATAGTTGTTGTTGTATGAAAATTCAACCAATGGCAGATATTTCTCCCAACTTCCTTGAAACAATATACATCCTCTTAACATATCTTCAAGGGTCTGAATTGTTCGTTCTGTTTGACCATCACTTGCTGGATGAAAAGCAGTACTAAAATCCAGCCTCGTGCCAAGAGCCTTTTGCAATTCTTTCCAAAACTTTGCTTGGAATCTTGAGTTGCAATCTGATACAATAGAACTTGGCAATCCATGCAATCTGACAATTGTGCTTACATACAACTCTGCTAGTTTATCCAAACTCCAATTGTTTATGATAGCTAAGAAATGTGCAGACTTAGTCAATCTATCAACGATAACCCAAATTGAGTTCATGCCTCGAGATGATGGTGGTAATCCCATGATGAAATCCATCGAAATCGAGTCCCATTTCCATGTTGGCACATCTAATGGTTTTAGTAATCCAGCAGACCTTTGATGTTCAATCTTTATCCTTTGACAAGTCAAACATCTTGCTACAAATTCTGCAACTTCTTGCTTCATATTACTCCACCAAAATGTTTGTTTCAAATCCTTGTACAACTTATTTCCACCAGGGTGAACAGAGAAAAGACTGTTGTGAGCTTCTTCTTAGAATTTTCTTCTTTAATGCTTCATTATTAGGGATACAAATTCTCCCTTGAAATCCTAATGTGCCATCATCTTGAATTACAAATCCTGGTGATTTTCCCTTTTTCACATCATCCTTTATCTTTTCCAACTCTAAGTCTCCAATTTGTGCATCCTTTATTTCTTCTAACCATGTCGGTCTTAACTCCATTGCATTCAAACACGCACTTCCTGCACGTTGAATAATTTCCACTTCCATCTTCCTTAGATCATCATTGATTGCTTTGGGTAGAGTTAAGGTTGTGTTTAGGTAGGATTTCCGGCTTAAAGCATCGGCAACAACATTGGCTTTGCCGGGGTGGTATAGGATGTCAAGATCATAATCTTTCAGAAGTTCCAGCCATCTACATTGTCTCAAGTTCAACTCTTTTTGTGTGAATATGTATTTGAGACTTTTATGATCAATAAATATCTTGCACGGAACACCATAAAGATAGTGTCTCCATATCTTGAGAGCAAACAGAACTGCGGCTAATTCAAGATCATGAGTTGGATAATTATGTTCATGGGGTTTGAGTTGTCGGGCAGCATAAGCTATGACTTTCTCATTTTGCATTAAAACACATCCTAATCCATGTTTAGATGCATCACTGTACACAACGAATCCATCTTTATCAGAAAGGAGTGTAAGAATAGGGGCAGATGTAAGACGCTTCTTTAATTCCTTAAAAGATGATTCACATTTAAACTTGACAGACTTCTTCACCAATCAGGATATAGGTAGAGCTATCTTTGAGAAATCTTGAATAATCTCCGATAGTAACCAGCTAAACCCATAAAACTCCGAAATTCTGTGACATTGGTGGGTCTAGGCCACTCCATTATAGCTTTTATCTTTTTTGGATCAATAGAGACTCCATTTTCTGAAATAATGTGCCCTAGGAAGGCAACTTCTTTTAACCAGGCTCACATTTCTTCAACTTTGCATATAACTTCTTTTTTCTTAAGAGTTCTAGCACCATTCTCAAGTGTTCTTCATGGTCACTTGAATTTCTTGAATATATCAAGATGTCATCAATAAACACAACTACGAACTTGTCAAGGTATGGTTTGAAAACTCGGTTCATCAAATCCATGAAAACTGCAGGGGCATTAGTTAACCCAAATGGCATCACTGTAAATTCATAATGACCATATCGAGTCCTGAAAGCGGTTTTTGATATAACTTTAGGTTTGATTTGAAGTTGATGGTATCCAGATCTCAAATCAATTTTAGAGAAAATACTTGCACCTCGGAGTTGATAAAAAAGATCATCGATGCGGGGCAATGGATATTTATTTTTGGTGGTGATCTTGTTCAATTCCCGATAATCAATGCATAATCTCAAACTTTCGTCTTTCTTTTTATTACAAATAACACTGGTGCACCCCATGGTGACACACTTGGTCTGATATACCCTTTCTCGAGTAATTCATCTAGTTGTTTCTTTAATTCTTGCAACTCAGCTGGTGCCATTCTATATGGTGCTTTAGATATGGGAGCGGATCCTGGAATGAGGGTCAATGCTAAAGTTTATCTCCCTTTGCGGAGGCATGCCAGGTATCTCTTCTGGGAATACATCGGGATATTCACATACTATAGGGATGTCACTCATAGAAGGTTCAGGTGTGCTTAGGTCTTGTACATCGCACAGGTATCAAAGACTACCTTTCCCGAGTAGCTTAAAGGCTTTTGAGGTTGAGATAGTTTTGGGCTTAACCTTTCTTCTTTGATAAGAAACCTTACACCCATCTGGTGTTCTAAGCGTTATCTCATGTTTGAGGCAATTTATGTCAGATTTGTACTTGGATAACCAATCCATTCCCAAAATCACATTTAAGTCGGTCAATTCAAACTAAACTAAGTTCACAAGAAATTCACAGGCTCCTATAAGGATAGAGCAGTTCCTATATAGGACATTGCATGACATGGATTGACCATTTGGTAGGGCAACATTCAAATTAAAGAATTTAGGGCATGGTTCTACTTCCAAACTTTTAGCAAATGAGGTAGAAACAAATGAATGAAAAGCTCCAGAATCGAAAAGAACATGAGTAGGTTTTGAGTTGACAAGAAAAGTACCAATAATAACGGTGTCATCAGCCTCAGCTTCTTCTTTCTGCATCATGAACACTCGTCCTGATTGGGGAGGTCCACGTGGAGGGTTTATGTTAGCGTTGTTACTTGCATTTCCACCATAGCCAGAGTTCTGAGGGTTGTTCCTTTGGTTTTGTACTGGCCCACGGTTATTAACGTTTTCGTTATTCCATACAGGGGCTGGGCAATTCATAATTATATGGCCCGTCTTACCACACCGATAACACTGATCGGTTCCTTTCTGACAATCCCTGGCTAGATGGCCCCATCTGTTGCACCAGTTGCAGTGAGCAACTGCCTTTTGACCATTATTGTTTCCTGAGAATCCAGTGTTCTGCTTCTTGAAAACGTTGTTTGTTGAAGCTTCTTGAGGCTTCCCTTTTCTTCTTCTACTCTCATAAACGTCCTTTCTCAGTTTCACTTTCCTTTCAACATTTATAGCCCGATCATATAACTCTTGGTAAGACTTACTCATATGTGCAGCAAGCCTTTCTTGGAGATCCAAACTCATACCTCCTTCAAAAGCGATTCATCCTTTAACGGTCTGTAGTCACAAGATCAGGAGCAAATCGAGCTAACTCATTGAATTTCACTGCATATTCCAGTACAGTCATATTCCTTTGCCTCAGATGGATGAATTCATATTCCATCTGGAGCTGTAGAGATTGAGGGTAGAATTGATTCCTCATAGCCTCCTTCAGGCCATCCCATCCAAACCCAGGTTGATTTTGCATCTCCTTGGCGGTCTTCCACCAAAGATCAGCTTGCCCTTTTAGGTAAAACACTGCAAAGTTTACTTTCCACTTGTCCGGTCACTGGGTGGCATCAAAGAGTTTTTCCATGCTGTTTATCCATTCTTCAAATTCAGTAGGATCCGGCTTTCCATCATAGCTTGGTGGCCTGTGAGCAAAGAACCTTTTGAACATATTCGAGCACTCTTCTAGCTCTGTTTTGGCCCTTTGGTGGTTTCCTTGCATAAGTTCCATCACCATCCTCATAAAATCCATCTGATTTCCGTTTCCATTTACATTCCCATCTCCGTTTCCATTTGCATTTGCAGGCGTATCTACAAAGACAAGATCACTTCGTAGAGCATCAACCCTTGCCCTCATTTCTTCTAGTGTAACATTTGGCTCGTTGGTTCCATTTCCTCCATTCGTATGCTCACTTTCAATCGTTGCCATTTTCTAGCATCATCAAACATCTCATGTTTCATATGTCATATTCATAAACATATTCATAACAGCATAGAAATTGTAAAACATTCCCTTCCCCAATCCTATCACTCAGACTCGTTCATATTTAAGACAACTTAAGACTTAATCGTATTTTAATATTACCTTAATAGTTAACATCTTAATTCGTGATTATTTCTGTACTTAAACTGCTAACAAGACCTTTGATCTCGTTTTAAATAATTTACATCAGCTTATTATCTAATAATTAATGTAAAACCGTGAAGGTTAAACTGAAGGTACCGAAACCTTGGCTCTGATACCAACTTGTAACGCCCCAACCTCTAATCATCATTATTAATTAAATTAGAGGGTCATTAGCAGCGGAACCTAGACGGTCGGTGCGTTATTGCCGTACTTTCCAATTGAAAAGCACAAGGCAAACATAATTTCATAAACTTAAACATATTATAACCTAAAAGCATCATAATTATCCATTAATAAAAACTTAAGTTGATACTTAGCAACTGACATAGTCTATCATAAACTGAGACTTAAACCATAATCATAAATGTTTTAAGAAAACTTAAACTAAACAACTCCTCACAGCTATGCCATCCCGTTATCATCATCAGTACCTAAAACAGTAAACAAAACGTCATGAGCCGAGGCTCAGTAACATACTACTCTAACATCGTAAAACATTTCAATTCATTTTATTAGCAAACAGGGAGGATAGAAGCAGTAAAACCATTTCATAAACATAATTAATCATTTCATAATATATCATAAGCTTCATCATTATCTTTTCTTCTTAATCATACTGGTAACTTGGCGAGTATAACATAAGGGACGTCTCCCCAAAAACATACAGAAAGGCGGTCACAACATAGGTGACACTTTCGGTGCCCACATTTTTAACAGAAAGGTGGCCACAACATAGGTGACACTTTTGGTGCCCACAGAAAGGCGGCCACAACATAGGTGACAATTTCGTTGCCCAAGAATAATGCCAAGAACCATCTTTCATTTCCCTTTATCATGTTTCGTTCCTTTACATATCATAATTACATTACATCATCGTAATCGTAATCATAATCATATTTTTATAATATAATCATATTCCATGAAATACTTTCTTAACATCAAAACTCATCATATAAAAGCATTTCATATCCCACAACCCATACATCAACAACATAGTGCGAAACATCATAAAACATCATTAGAAAGGGATTGTGGGTGTTAGCAGTAGACGTTACCTGGTATCGTAGTTAGGTTTTCTTGAGAGCCGGGGGAGGCTTGTAATATTCCTTCCTTTAATCTAATAAAAATTAAATAACGGGATTTGTTTCTTACTAAGTGGCATTTTTGGAAATGCTTAAACTTCATATTAGTTCTTATTCACCTATAATAAAGTTCTAATAAGTAGGGTAAACTTATGTTCTTCCATTAGGCCATCATAGTAATCAGAGGCGGGGCTCGGCCGGCGCGGTGTGCGCGACCGCGCAGGGCCCCCCGAAAATCAGGGCCCCCAAAGTATTTTATATATTCTTATTGTTAAGATATAGAAGTAGAAAAACTGATTTGGATCAGTGGTAAGTGAAGGGACCTAAGGTGCTAGAGGTCAAGGGGTCAAATCTTGATAAATGTCTTTTTTTTGGGAAAAACAAAAATCTCACAACTTTGCTTTCAGCCACGATTCTAGTTTCCTTAATTCACTCTCATCTTTTAATTTTCCCTCATAAATTCCCACCACCCAATATTACTTCATCTTTCAATCTCCATACAAACTTCTCCAAAATCCATAACTTTATTAATTAGTTTGTTGGTTTCCAATTTCAAACAACTGTAATCAAACAATTTGTGAGCACCTCATTCCAGCAGAGGAATAATGGACGCTCAAGCGTCAACGGCAAGTTGGTTTCGTTATTATATAATAGTAGTACAACACCATAGATCCATTGCATGGTACCTTTCTTTTTTCCTTTTTACTTTTCACTTTTCAATTTTATACTCTTGGTAATTAGTGTTAGTAATTGTACTTGTAAAAGAAACTGATTGAGTTTTTTTATATAGACGGTGGAATCCAGAGTTAATTTGATGACACCTGATTCTATCCAAATTAAAGAATCACTTGAAGAGAGTTGGATTAGTATTTTTAGCAAAAATATCAAAACTTGGTGTTATCTCTATAATTTAGTGAAGTTTTTTAAGTTAATAAAATCATCTATTTTAAAACAAAAAAAAATTAAGATTTAAGGGCCCCTCTTCAAAAATATGTACAGGGCCTCCAACATCCTAGCCCCGGCCCTGATAGTAATTATAGTGATCATAGTTTTAACTTATATTTTACATCTTTTAAATATAAAAGTTACGTGAGGTGATAATAATAAATATATAATCTTGATTTATAATTCATGTTTAAATATTTGTGAATATGACTTCCGTAATTTTTATTTCATTTAAGACACTTTAAGTACATGAAAATATTTCATTAAACTTATTTAATAACAATATTATAATTCTAACCCCAGATATGTTCTATAAATTTAAACCAATGATGTAAGCTTATCAAGTTATTCATCCATGTTCAACTATAAATTTCGGCATGATCATCACTACACTAGATCGATTATTATCATTAATCTAATTATCTAAAACATTATTACTAATGGATTATAATAGTTGTCAATGCAATTTGGAGTTAAATATAGCTATTTTAACAAACTAGAGTGTTCTTAATGTTTAATTACAAAAATTCAGATTATAAGAACTAGTAGCTAATTAGTTTAGCATGACATTCTTAACTTAATCCTTAATATAATATTAGCCCAAACTAGTTAAAGGTTTAAGCTAAACTAAGTGATTTAATTAAATCCAACAAATCAGTCCACTTAAGCCCAATATATCAAAGCAATCAAATTAACTAAGTAGCTTAACTTAACCAAATCAGTTTTTAAGCCCACAATTATGTTTAACTTAATAAATTAAACTAACATAGTGTAATGGAATCACTAAATAAGTTTTTAGTTTGTTTCCATTAGCCCAACAATTAGCTAAGTAACTTTATCAAACATTATGCTAATATGATTTTAGCCCAATAACATGATTAATTAATAAACCCAACTAACATGGTTTAACTTAATAAATCAGATTTGAGCCCAATAAATATACATGCAACAATTAAACTAAGTTGGTTTAACTAAACTGATTTGGGCCTAAATCACACTAACTTAATAATGCTAGAGTTGGGCTACACTCTTAAAAATTGAAAGTTCAGCAAATTGGGGGAAAAATAATTGTAAGAGGTAGATTTCTTTACCTCTGCTACTTAGAGCAGGGACGAACGACAGCGGGGAGGAGTTCTCGGCGAGCTCCGACGAGAGGTGTAGGTGACGACGCGTGACGGCAGCAGCGGACTTGCGTCAGTCGTCGGTCTTCAGAGCTCCGGCAACAGCAAGAAGGGAGGAGCAGCAGCAGCAGCAAGCAGACAAAGGTTGCGAGAGAGAGAGAGAGAGAAGGCGAGGGAAAAGAGCTCGCTTCGGGGCTGCTACGTGGGTTCACCGGTGAGGGGTCCGGTGGTCGGGGGTTGCGTGGTGATGCACCGAAGGTGGTGCGCACAGTGGTGGTGGTGGTGTGGTGGTGCCGTGAGAGGAGGAGTGAAAAAAATAAAGTTTTGTTTGTGATTTTCTTGATGTTGTGGAGTGATTTTCAGTGCCCTAACTCCATGGGTTTTTATAGAGGAATTCAACAGACAAAAAAGGAGGTGGAAGAATGGTGAATGGTGGTTTTGTTGGTAGGGAAGCTAGGAGAGGGGACAAAGAGGAGATAGGAGTGGTGGGTGGTCGGTGTTGACCGTGAGTTTCCTTTAGGGGGACGGTTTCCCCTTATTTTTTATTTTTTTTTATCTTGCTTTAATTTTATTTGTGTGATGATATGACAAATTCTTATTACACTACTTCATTACTAGTTATAGTTAGTTTTTGTTAACCTATTTATAGTAATTTTGTAAGTTTTTATTTCAATTTAGTCACAAAATTTATAACATGTTCATTTAGCTTATAATTATTATTAATCCAAATTTTAGCTCAATAAAACGAGTTTAAAATTTTGGGATATTACATGAGGTGTTGGTGAAGTTCGGCTATCTTGCTTACAATTTATGGCATAGACGTAATAAAGTGGTGTTTGAGGATTTTTGTAGAACAAATGAGCAGGTGGTTGAGTACTCTACTAAAGTTGTAGTGGAGTATGGGCTGTATGCGAAGAAAATTTATGGGAGTGTGAGGGCTACTACTCTTCCTCCTTCTAAGCTCTGGCTGCCACTAACCGAGGGATGCATAAAGATTAACTCGGATGCCTCAGTGACCGAAGATGGGTGGGTAGGACTTGGTGTTGTGGCTCGAGATCACAAGGGAGATGTTATTATTGCTGCTTCACGTCGTGTCAAGGCTCGCTGGCCTGTTAAAGAAGCAGTTGCGGAGGGTAAGGCTCTTTGTTTGGCCATCAAAATTGCTAGAGGGCATGATATTCAAGATGTTGTTTTTGAGACAGATTATCTAACCATTAAGAATCGTCTGTCTAGAGGTGCTATTTACTTTTCAGATTTAGATACAGTACTTGAGGATGCTCTCACCCTTACATAGAGATTTTATTTCTGTTTCTTGGTCTCATGTGCTTAGGGATGGCAATTTTATAGCCCATCGCCTAGCTAGATACATTCCTTTTGGTGTCGAGCAGCGATGGGAGTGTCATTGTCCAGTGGAGGTGTCTCCTTATGTTTTGATGGACGTTTTGTCCGCTCCTTAATATATACACCTCTCTTTTCCCCTCAAAAAAAAAAGGTTGTTGAATTACTTCTTTTTTATGCATCTTAAGTAGCAAAAATAATCCTCAAATGGAAGAACTATGTGGGAAAGTGATGGCTCTCAAAGTTAAAGATACACTAATTCTACCTGTCTACTGAGGCTGCCATGAGTAGTAGCTAGAGGTGATCATGGGCCGGGTCGGGTTCGAGCCGGGCCAAACCTTAAAAAATTGCCCATTGGTCGGGCCGAGCCAAAATTTGGGCCAAAATTTTGTGCCCAAAACCCGTGATTTCGGGCAAAAAAGAGCGGGCTTTTCGGGTCAAAATCGGGCCGGGTCAAATATTAAACTAAAAAGTCATTTTCGGCTGCCCAAAGCCGGTACCAAAGCCAAAAAAATAGCGCCGAATTGGGCCCATAACCAAGCCAAAAAATTCTGCCCAAGCCCGCCCAAAATTCAGGCCAGGCTGATTTGATCAGCTCTAGTAGTAGCCAAACTTGAAGATTCCAATGACTTGTATTTAATTTTTAATTTTTATTAGAGAACTTTGGTTGGATTTTAAATCAGGTCATATTGGGTTGGTATTAGGTCGACCTGAAACCGGGTAGGTCGGGTTTGGGTTAGGTGTGATTGACCCGAAGTATAATTCAGGTCAACTTGTAACCGACCTGACCCGACTTGATTGCCACCCCTAGGTTTTCTCCTCTCTATCGGTGGTTTTGTTGCGTCGTTGTCTTCGTTAGCCATAAGGCCCAGACAACTGATTTACCCCACCGTGGTCCTTGAAATTACCACCTATTGAAAGGTGGTTTCCCAATTTATGATTGCTTCTTCAAGAAGCATAAGTTTCTCCTGCTTGGAGCTAGATCTAGTTGTTTTAGTTTTAGTTTTAGTTTTTCACATATATTTTGTTTTTTGTCTTTACTTTTCTAGTGGTCTCTCACTAAGATTGGGATTCCACTAGTACCCTTCATGTACCTCTTTATAATAAAAAGTGTTGTAGTTAGCTACCATATTTAGTAAAACACATTTTAGTTAATATGTTTGAGTTTTAGGGTTTACTATGTACATAGTTCCCTCTACAAAACCAGAGTGTTAATAAAGCTTTTATAGTGCTCTCAATAGCACCTAGGCTTTGTTAGAAGTTAGAAGTGGGACATACCACCATCTAAATGTTATTTCAACATATACCCCTGACAATTTTTTTTGCACCATATACCCTTTCAACTTTTGAAATTCACCATATACCCCCCACCTTTCAAAAAATACATTGACTTACCCTTAATGACTAACGGCGTTAAACTCCGTTAGTCATTAACCCCTAAAGTCCCCTCTAATCCTAATTAACTAACATAAATCTACACCTAACCCTAACCCCTAATCTAATACATAACCCTAACCCTAACCCTAACCACCCCTCCCCCACCCCTCGTCGAATTTCGCTCCCCTCCCCCCCACCGGCGTCGATTTTCAATTTTCTGGGCTCGAATTTGGTGGGGCGTCGATTTTTCGGGCTCGAATTTGGTGGGGCTTCGATTTTCCGGGTTCGAATTTGGTGGGGCGTCGATTTTCTAGGCTCGGATTTTCCGGGCTCGAAGTTTGATTTTCTCGGGCAGCAAGGACGATGAGGCGCTCGTGGTTTGAGTTCCGTTTGTGGGCAGCAAGCTCGTCAATATTCGGGGGCAGCAAGCACGACGGGACTGCTGGGGAAAGGGAGGGGGGGTCGGCGGGGAAGGGGACAGGCCGACAACAGGGGGAGGGGGAGGAGGAGGGGGGTTAGCGGATGAAGGGGAGGGGGAGGGGGGTCAAAGGGGTGGGGGAAAGGGTGGTGGTGGTAAGGGGGTGGTGGGGCGGTGGGGGTGAGGGCTGGGGGAGGGGTGGTTAGGGTTAGGGTTAGTGTATTAAATTAGGGGTAGGATTAGGATTAGGGTTTGATTTAGGTTAGTTAATTAGGGTTAGGGTAGGATTAGGGTCTAATGACTAACGGAAGTCTAACACCGTTAGTCAAAAGGGTAAGTGGATGTATTTTTTGAAAAGTGGAGGGTATATGGTGAATTTGGAAAGTTGAAAGGGTATATGGTGCAAAAAAAATTTTGTGAGGGGTATATGGTGAAAAAACCGTAAATTTTATTAGTCCATAATTTAGATATAATTATCCTAAAAGATGGTGTTATCTTTGTTACAAAATATTTGATATCATCTTATAACCACCTAGTACCTTATAAAAAGGAAAAAACATCGCTGGGATTTATGGAGGTTTGATGGAATAAGCCACAGATAGTGGCCCTGCCACCTTCCTATTACCAAATTGTAGGTCCATTATCCTTGAAGAGAAGAAAAAACTTAAGAACACAAAAAGCTAGTCATACTGTCATAGTATCCACGTAATGTTTAGCTAAATTATGAACAAGTTGAATTATAGCTAGATCGACCTTGATGAGTGATGACCATGCACCAAGTGAAGTCTTTTGCTATCTCTTTGATCTGTTGAATCGTTTATATGAGGTGGACTTCAATTGGTGGAGTTTGTCGATAGAGTAATATTTTTAAACTGTTGACTCTGTATCCAACGGAGGGCTCATAAACACGCTCTAGCCTCCGCTTGAATTGCTGAATAAGTTTTTTGTAAGTTATTGGAACTGTTTTTGTCAATTTTCCTAAACTTTTCCATAGTCTCCTCCCTCTTGGAATGGGGATCTTGTGTCTCTATTATTTATGATTAGGCACCATCCAATTCCCATGTTTAGTTTGACATTTCCAAGCTCCAACAAAAGTTTCCTAAAAGTTGTAACTTACCATCAAATTTAATAAAGATTGTTTGTTGTATATTTCTATTTTGTATAGGCTATTTTGCATATTAGGTTACTTTATGGTTCATAATATCCTAAGCCTAAGAAGAGAATATATTGTGTATATACTCTATCACAAATAATCATTTTTAAACTATACTTCCTTTGTTTCCTAATGCTCGCAATAGGGAGATAAAAAAAGAATACTCATGTGCTAGGAGAGAAAAGGAAATAATAAATTGCCAAAAATGTCAATGTTACAAGTAAGAACTCCCTAAAATGAAAAAAAATGTTGCAAGTATTAAAAAGGAAGTATATATTTAACAAAATAATTCTCTTGGTCACAAAATAAATTCTTCTTTGTTAAATTTTATTTCAATATAGGTGCAACATTTTCATTGTCACAAACTGATATAATTAATTAGAGAAATTATGTCATTATTACTCAGTTTTATGTTATTTTTTTAGCAAACTTGTATCATTTTCCTTTATTTCATTAGCACTTGTCAACTCGTCGTCGCCAACTCCGACGAATTTTCAGTCGAAACTCTCCTCTCTCCTACATCGCTACCACTCTCTCTTCTCTCTCCTATTTCTTTTTTGCGCACATGTATCCGTCATTTTCGACATCATTCAAAGCATAGAGGAGAGAGAAAGAGGGGAAGTATTGAAACAAAAACTAATTCTCGTCTTGCTTCTCGATTATTTAATTTCAATTGATTATCGCACGACCGAATGAACGAACAGAATTTGTCGATCATTTAAAATTTCTGTTTTCAATATCCAATCTCAAATTCTAGGGTTCTGGCTACTCAATGTTTATACCTTATTTTGCAATTTTAATGGCGACAGAGGATGTGGAGAAATCTCTGAAAAATTCAAGAGCAAATCTCGAAAAAAATAATGTCGAAATTCAATCAACGAAAAAAGACGATTTGTAGAACATACACGATTTGCATAAGATAACGATTTGTCAATGAAGACAGAGTGATTGTTGTGGTGCAAAGAAAAGGAGGAGATTAGGAATTTGAGGCTCGTTTTATGGAGAGAAATTCCCGGTGGAAGTAGAGAGAAAAACGAGTTGGAGAAGATGAAAGTGATGGTGATGAATGTGCCATTGAAATGGCTGGTGAATTATTTGTTAATTTCACAAGTGTGAATATTTTGTTACACAATAAATTATTGTGTAACAGTTATACATTAGACTTTGTGTTTATAATAAGGGAGTAATCCTTTTATCACAAATGTGTCCTTAGAATTTAATCCTTGATCTCCTCGTGGAAGGTGGACAACCATATACTATATTTTATGATAACATATAAACCACTTTTGTACGCAAATAAATAGTAGCTATAAGCCTACAATACAAGTATACAACTCTATTCTTTGGAGTTTGGAGAAATAAAGGTAGAATGATAATATTCTCAAAAGGAAAGCTATATACACTAGCGGCCGTTGGGAGTGATGTGGATGACATGTCGCCTGGGCCACCTTTCAACTAGCAAAGTCTTGAGCTAGTTTGATTCAAGTTAATCTTTACCTAACTTTAAATTAGTTGGCAATCTTGGCATTATCCGAGTAAAGCTGAATTAACGTTCTCTGAGAAGGGTGAAATTTTCATTGGAGGTGTCACGCGAGGTAGGGTACTTGCCTTTGTACAAAGCATCACATTATCAATGAAATTTTCTTGCATTTCTAGCAATCCAACATATGCTCTAGTAATCCATCACATTCACCAATCATGATCATGTTATACAAAGCCAACTAAAACTAATATCTTCAGAAACTCTATTTGGGTGTTCATGGATCAACTGCTGATCTCCATTCAGCAATATTATATCTTCTGACTTGCGAGGTTCTGTTTAGTTCTTCAAGAGCTTCTCTAGGAGCTTGCTTCAAGTTTTGTTCTCTATGTGAAAATGAGAAGAATGGAAGATTCACGGAAGACTTTATCTGCTCCAACTTGTCCTCTTCCTGCAAACATGGAACAAAGTATGCGAATACATTATGTTGTGACTCTTAGTCTAATTGTATTTTGATGATGATAAACACTTTGTGCTATAACATATATGTATGCAACAGTGATCTAAGAAAGCTATCAAGATTGGATGTTCATGAAAACTCAAGAACTTAAAGATATGGAAGCTTAAATCTAGTTATGTTCTTAGTCATGTTCATGCAATGTAATTAACGTATTGGAACTTTGTGCTAAATTAGAAATATGAAATTAGGATGATTAACTATTTTCTTAGAGTTAAGAAAATAGGTAATTATATTAATATCATGTTTTTATATTTAAAGATTAAAAAAGGGAAGTCTTTTATAAATATAGATTTTCGAAAAAAATGATTTATAAAAACTGATTTTTACGTAAAAGTTTTTGATAAAGATTTTCGAGAGTTAAGTGTTGGGGAGCACTACTAGAGTTAGTAGTGGGGGAATCATATTGTATCAAGAGTTTGGTATTTTAAGATTCAAATAATAAAAGAGTAGGTAGTGTGTGGACGTAGATCTCAGAGATGAGATGATATGTCTTATTATTTGATTTCATTGTTTTAGTTTTGATACAACTTTATTTGAGCGAAAAACATTCAAAGCGAGTTTACGAGTGAATAACACAGTGTGAGGCACTGTGCCATAAGTTTGTTTTTGCGAAAATCGATTAGATTTTGTCACTCAATTCAACCCCCCTTCTTGGGTGTCACCTTGTACTCCAACAAGTGGTATCAGAGCAGGCTATTCTCGAAAGGCTCATCTCTAGAGAATAGAAGTCATGAACATGCAAGATGACTCTCGAGAAAGACACTCAAAATGTCCGATTTTCAACGGAAAAAACTACGGATGGTGGAAGGCTAGGATGATGATCTACATCCAAGGATTGGATTATGAATGCTGGAAATTCATAAGAAATGGACCAATCCTTTTCCAAGGAAAAAATGCTGAAGGAAAGATGGTCGACAAAGATGAAGATGACTATGATTCAGTCGACTATGCTTAAGCCGAAAAGAAATTTTGAAGCTATGAGTATTCTCCAATATGGAATTGGACCTGGTGAATACTCAAGGATCTCTGCGTGTTCTACAACAAAGGAGATATTGGACACTCTAGAATTGGCCCACGAAGGTATGAATGAGGTAAAACGGTCTCGAATTGATTTATTTGTGCAACAATATGAACTGTTTACTATGAATAAGGAAGAGTCAATTAAAGAGATGTTCACCCGTTTCACACTAATCACTAATAGATTGCGTTCTCTAGGCAAAACCTATACTTATGAAGATTTAGTAAGAAAGGTGTTAAGAAGTTTAACAAATCGGTGGCTCCCTAAAATAAATGCTATTCAAGAAGCTAAAGATTTGATAAAACTCTCACTAGAACAACTTATTGGATCATTAATGACTCTTGAACTTGTTTTAGATTCTAAAACTAATGAACCAAAAAATAAAGGTCTAGCCTTGAGAACTGAATTGGAAAGTGAAGATAGTGATAGTGATGATGATGTTGATCTTCTTACTAGGAGATTTAAAAATTTTCTCAAAAAGAAAAAAAATAACAATCCTAGAAAAAGTGGAAATTTCAAAGGCAAGAGCACTACCTCTATCTCTAAGAAAAGTGCTACTAACTCCGGGTGTTTCAAGTGTGGAGAGTTCAATCACATGATAAAGGAATGTCCCTTATGGGAGGATGAGAAGCCTAAAGAAAAAAAAGGGAGCAGCAACCAAAGAAGGAGTTCAAGAAAGCAATGATTGCTGCTGTTTGGGGGATTCGGATTCTGAAACATAACGGTCAAAGGCACAGTGCCGTCAAGCAAAATTATGTCTGAATGCTGTCTAGACAACTCAGAGTGCCTGGATGACTCTCACTGATGTCTTATAGCTAAGAATTCGACCTCACTTGATGAGGAGGAAGACAACGAGGTAAGTCTTCTTTCTCTAAAACCTTCAATACATCTTCTCTCTAAAAACCAACTTGTTACTTTGCTTGGAAATGTCATTGATGATTGCCAAGAAATGAATGATTATTTTCAAACATGAAAAAACAAGTGAAAAATTTAACTAAGCAAAAGATTTGGTTGGAATTGGAATATAAGGATTTATTAAAGGACTGTAAAGGACTGATGAAAAAGAATGATGAACTTGAAAAAAATGTTGAAGAGAAATATGTTGAGTTAAATGCTTTAAGGTACGAAAATTCTCTCGCAAAAGAAGTTGCTAACAACACTGTGCTAGAAGCTAAAAATTCGGATCGAAAAAATCAAATTGAATCTTTAAAACATGAGTTAACTGAATTGAAAGAATCAAGACAAAGATCTAGAATTGTTCCAGTTATGCTACCTCATGATGCTAAGTTAAGTGATGGACTTGGTAAAGTTAAAAGAGAAAATTTCGAGAAAAAGAAATAGTGATCTAAACACTTCTGTTGAATTCTTAGAATCACAATTGGCTATTGCTCGAAAAATGTATGAAAAATGGTCAGCTGGTCAAAGGGCCCTAGACTATATATCCAGTACAACTAGCAACCAAAACAAAATTAGTTTAAGATATACATACTAGAGACACAGTGTAAGGCACAGTACTACTAATTTTGAAAGAGACTTTCGTAAAAGAAAATATGTTGATCTACTTGAGTCGTATTTGATTTGCAACATTTGTGGAAAGAATGGACACCTTATGGATAACTGTAATATCAAGAAAAAGAGTGTTGCGAAAAATGTAAAGTATGTAAATCAAATACGGGTAAGAAAAGACTTGTTAGAAGCTCAACGAAAGAAAAAGGGACCCAAACAGATTTGGGTTCCTAAAACTAACAAGTGATCTTTTTGCATGCAAACGTGAGAGAAAGCAGCCTATGGTATCTCAACAGTGGCTGCTCAAGACATATGACTGGTGATAAATCTCAATTCCTCTCACTAGTAGCCCACCATGGAGGGTGTGTCACATTTGGCGACAACAAAAAGGATAGTATTGGAAATGTTGACAAATCCTTAACACACTCCATAGAGAATTTGATGTTGGTAAATGGTTTGAAAAATAATCTGTTGAACATATCGCAATTGTGTGATCAAGGTAATTCTGTTAAATTTCATGCATAAGTGTTTTACATGATAATTCGTGCATTTGGGATTAATTTCTAGAAATTAGTTGCGTATTGTGCCTGTTGTCCTCCTTTAAATATGTTAATTGGATTAGGAGTGCATGTCTTTGTGAAACACTGTGAGAAAAAGTCTACTTGATATAAAAAGGACTCGTAATGGTCTAATGATGTTGTCCTAATGTCATGATCCTAAGTTGCCGAACTAATGAGCTATATGATCCTAAGTTGCAGAATTATTGAGCTATGAAATGCTAATTCTTTCTCTTATGGCAAGCTTGATCTTTATCCCGATATTCTGATTTTCTATTTATGATTTTGACATTTGTGCCTCATTATTTCTTTCTTTCATATGTCTCACCATACCTCATCTTCATTTCCCTATTATTTTATCCTTCTTTTCCTCACACATTGATCCAAAGTTCAACAAGTGCTTTTAATATTGATTAATGATAATTTATGGGGCAAGAACATCTTGATAAGATGATGGAAGAAAAAGACGCATTAGTTAAGGGGGAACATGAAAAGGTTAGAATGAAACACAAATACGTGAAACAATGAAAAGTACTGATTCACACTGTGCAAGGCACAATGATAGGAGATGTATCAAATAGAAAATGAGGTCTGAATTAACTTATTATCTTTGATCTCTTATTGATTGACTCTAGTATTATTGTATGGTTTGACTCTCCTTTTAGTAAAAAGAAAAAAAGAAAAGAAGAAGACAAGGAGAGTAAGACACTTGTGTTAGATAAATCTTAAAGTTCAATTCACAGATGAAAAACATTGTCATAGTTTTGAATATCATTTTGGAAGGGAATAGATTGTTCAATGGCATAGAAACACACACAGTGCCACAGTGAAGAAAGTCATATGATGTTTATTTGCGGAAGTTGAAAATCTGAAAAGAAAGGTTTAAGCACTTGTTGAGCCAGTTGTCATTTCAAATCTTCAAGCTTGCATTACCTTTCTTTATCTTACTTTCTTAGCTATCAGCTGTGATTTTTCATGATTATTTCTTGCTTCATAATTTCAGATTGTGAGTTTGATTATTTTTTGCTTAATGACTTCGGATTGTGAATTGGATTATGACATACACCAGCATCCTTAGTATTTATTGCTTGAGCTACTTGCATTGTTTTGTTGACTATATCTCACTTTAACTCGCTAAACATGTTGTTACTCTCCTTTTTGATAATGTCAAAAGGGGGAAGATGGGTATAGTACTTAGACTAATGAATGGAATTATCTCATGTGTAAGTATTTGGCTATTTGGTTATCTTGGTTATCATGTTATAACTTGTGAATGTATGTGAATGATGTTCAGTTATTTTCCCAAATGTAATTAATGGAGCATTTTTTGAGGGGGAAGTATTATGTGTTTGTCATCATCAAAAGAGAGGAATTTGTTGTGACT
Source organism: Beta lomatogona (assembly GCA_947646795.1). Lineage (NCBI taxonomy): Eukaryota > Viridiplantae > Streptophyta > Magnoliopsida > Caryophyllales > Amaranthaceae > Beta > Beta lomatogona. The sequence goes on from CANSNZ010001023.1 coordinate 2,641,000, forward strand.
CTAAGTCTGATTGTATTTTGATGATGATAAACATTTTGTGCTATAACATGTATGTATGTAATAGTGATCTGAGAAAGCTATCAAGATTGGATGTTCATGAAAGCTCAAGAACTTGAAGATATGGAAGCTTAGATCTAGTTATGTTCTAAGTCATGTTCATGCAATGTAATTAACGTATTGGAACTCTGTGCTAAATTAGAAATATGAAATTAGGATGATTAACTATTTTCTTAGAGTTCAGAAAATAGGTAAGTATATTAATTTCAAGCTTTTATATTTGAGAATAAAAAAGGGAAGTTTTTATAAAAATAGATTTTCGAAAAAATGATTTATAAAAACTGATTTTTACGTAAAAGTTTTTGATAAAGATTTTCGAAAAATTGATTTGTAAGAAAACTGATTTTTACGTAAAAGATTTTGATAAAGAATTTCGGAAAAATTGATTTGAAAAATCTAATTTTTTAAGTTGGCAAAAGATGAGGAGGAATCTTTGTTTTTAAAGAAAGAAAAAAATTAGATTTTATTAGATAAAAGATAATTCTTGATTTTGGAAAAGAAAATATTTTATCCCTTAATTTTAGGAATAAATTATTCAAGAAGATTATCATATCTTGGAGAATAATTCTTATTCAGTTGAAAATATATATAAGGGATGAAGATCATAATAAGCTCACACGTTTTCAGATTTGGTTTTTGACAAGTTTTGAGAGTGATGTTATGGTTTTATATAGTGTTTTTCCCCCTATATTTGAGCTAAAATGTGTATCAATGGTGCTCTTAGGAGCCATTTTATGCTAACTTTCTCCATCTAGTTGTGGTTTTCTGTTCTGTGTCTCATTGCAGGTTTTAGGGAGTTATCTCCCTATTTTCTACTATTATCTGACCATTACACAGGACTGGAGAGATTCGAAGACATATATGATGAGTTCCGGGGTCCCGATAATACTTTCCGAGGCCTTGGACAAAAGAAGAAGTGAAGCCTTGGCGTCTGAAGCCAAGGAAGGAAGAATCGGACCTAAGCCCGATGAGATCGGGAGCCTGACGCCCGATCGGGCGTTCATCGCCATCAGAAACAAGAATCGTTGCGAGCCCGATCGGGCGCTGTCGCCCGGTCGTTATTTCGTTGAGGAGCCCGATCGGGCGGGTCGGCCCGATCTCATCGGGCGTTCTTGGCGGTGTTGTGCGCTAGATGCTCAGAGTTGGTGGGCCGCCCGTTTTCATCGGGCGTGTCGGCCCGATTGAATCGGGCGAGGCCTAGTTTTGGATCTCTGCTGCTGCTTTGAGCCCGATTTGATCGGGCTGACTTGGGCCGATCGGGCGATTCACTCCGCGCGCTCATTTAATGAGTGTCGGGCTATTTAGTATAAATAGGAAATTCAGAACTTGGATGAAGCTTCTTTTATTCATCTTTGTTTTAGTCCTTATTTTCTCATAGTTTCTCTCAAGAACCCTAGTTTTACTACTTTTCATTGTGGATTCAAGATCAAACCTTTGGATTATTCGCAAGTTCAATATAGTTCTTCAGTTTGGTAATCTTCTTCATTGCTTTCTCTATTATTGATTACATTGATTTCTTAGTTATTTAGAATAGTTCAAAGTATGAATTTTTACATTGATTTTGTTATTGTTTTCTCAAGCATGAGTGAGTAGTTTTATTTCTAGGATTGTGGGGATCTATGTATGCAATGAGGGATTGATAGATTAGTATAATTACCCTTTATTTCCATTGTTTCCTGTGATTGAATCGTTCATGCTAGATTTATGAATTAGACCTGATTTGTATTTCTACTATCGCAATATTGAATCTAGGCTTTCAATCATTAGGCAGAGTGATCCTTGACCATGCGAGAGCGGCTAGGTGATCTTTGAGGAAGGTAATGTTCGAGAGAAATTACATGTGCCCTAGATAAATTGACTTATTAGGTGATTATTATTCGTCTTTGATTTCCCGAATTGTATGCATAGTGATCCATAGTCCTAGTTCTTTATTAATTGATTCTTACCTTCGTATTTAGTTCTGTCATTTGCTTAGTTTAGTCACACACGCATTTTCATCTGATTTAGTTAGTATAATATTAGAATTCAGATACAATAGTATAACTTTCTCCCTGTGGATTCGATCCTGACTTCCCTGACTACTTGTTAGTGGACCTTAGGTTATTTTTGATAAGGTGATACGACTTTAGCCTATCAGAGAGCTGAAAACGAAACCCAATAGCACAGAGTTCCAGTGAGTTAAAAGTGCTTTAATTTATAACGATTGTAATATTCCTCGATTTGCTTATCTAATTAAGAAGCACACTTGTGAGGACTTAATCTTTCTGTAATTTCATCATTATAGAGAGTAGCAACACTTAGAGTTAAGTGTTGGGGAACACTACTACAGTTAGTAGTGGGGGAATCATATTGTATCAAGAATTTGGTATTTTAAGATTCAAATAAATAATAAAAGAGTAGGTAATGAGTAAACGTAGATCTCAGAGGTGAGATTGAACCACGTTAAATTCATGTATCTTATTATTTGATTTCATTGTTTTAGTTTTGATACAACTTTATTTGAGCGGAAAACCTTAAAAGCGAGTTTACGAATGAATAACACAGTGTGAGGCACTGTGCCTTAAGTTTTTTTTTTGCGAAAATTGATTAGATTTTGTCACTCAATTCAACCCCCCCTTCTTGAGTGTCACCTTGTACTCCAACACATTCAAATGGTGAATACATTCAAATGACAATTGTAATGGCCCAAGTGGACCAAATTCATTATGCAAAGAAATTGACTGGGACCAAGCAAACGAAGTTTTGCAAGCTTAATGCAGCGCCCGTTAACCAGTTCATGGCAGGCGTACAACGAGATTGAGTGGAAATAGCCAGGGGAGTCTACACCCAAAGGATACAGTTAACAAAACAAGACAGATAGGGGCATAGGGGCATATAATACCAATTACCAGGAACTCTTCATCATACTGCCACTGATAATGCTAGAGCACATAATCATTCACATTAACATACCTTTCTATGATCTGTTTTCTTTTTGGAGGAACAACTTCCCAAAAGCCCAGCCTGGTTTCTTCAGCAGCTGGACAGTGGACAGTAGTTTCAGCAACCGGAAATAAAAGTAACTAATGTAGTTTACTTACACGCAAGGAGGAATGAATTAAGTATGCAACTCGATCCACACACCTGACGAAACCCTATCATTCTTCTGACCATAAAAAGGCCAGATGTTCTCTCTGGGGCTCAGGAATCAGGAATGGCGCTGCCATTAGCTTCTTTAGACATTCCCGTTCTAATGAATATCCTTCAACAAGAAGAATGATATTTTGCATATTAGGTTACTTTGTGGTTCATAATATTCTGAACCTAAGAAGAGAATATATTGTCTATATACTCTATCACAAATAATCATTTTAAACTATACTTTGTTGGAGTACAAGGTGACACTCAAGAAAGGGGGCGTTGAGTTTAGTGACAAAAACTAATCGATTTTCGCAAAAACACTCTTATGGCACAGTGCCTTACACTGGGTTATTCACTCGTAAACTCTCCGATTGATGTTTTTGCTCAAACAAAAGTGTATCAAAACAAAAAAACAATGAAATCAAATAATAAGACACATAAATTTAACATGGTTTAATATCACCTCTGAGATCTCTGTCCACACACTAACTACTCTTTTATTATTTGAATCTTAAAATACCAAACTCTTGATACAATACGATTCCCCCACTACTAACTCTAGCAAATAAAGGATCGTTACAATCGTTGTTTAGAAACCTTAACTTACTAGAACTCTGTGACGTACACTGTGTTGTGGGAGTTCGTTTTCAGCTCTCAAAATCTTTCAAAAACCAAATATGAAAACGTGTGATATTATACTGATTTCTATCCCTTATATAACTTCATCAACTGAATAAGAATTATTCTCCAAGATATAATTATCTTCTTGAATAATTTTTATTCCTAAAATTAAGGGATATAATTTCTTTTCCTTTTCAAAATCCAATTTTATCTTTTATAAAAACTGATTTCCTTCTTTCCTTATAAGATAATGATTCCTCCATATCTTATGCCAACTCTAAATCAGATTTTAAATCAGTTTTTATCAAACAAACTATACGTTAAATTGTTATCATTAAAAATCAGTTTTTCTCTTTTTATAAAACATCTTTTTCGAAAATCTTTTAAAGAAACGTTTTCTTTAAAATCAGTTTTTCTTTTCATAAAACTTTTTATCCGAAAATCTTTACAAAAATATTTTCCTTTCAAAACTAATTTTCGAAATCAAAAACTCCCCTTTTTATTTCTTAATCATACAAACATGATATTAATATAATCACCTATTTTCTTAACTCTAAGAAAATAGTTAATCATCCTAATTTCATATTTCCAATTTAGCACAAAGTTTCATATTTCTAATTTAGCACAAAGCTCCAATACGTTAATTACATTGCATACACATGAATTTAATATAACTAGACCTAAGCTTCCTTGTCTTCAAATCATCCAATCTTGATAGTTTGATCACTGTTACAAATATTCATGTTGTATTATCATCAAAATATTCATAGTTCAAAACACAACAAATTTCCCCCTTTTTGATGATGACAAACACATAATACTTCCCCCTCAAATAATGGATCATTAATCACCGTAGAGAGACAAAAACGTAACATCATTCACAAAAATCATTCACAATAACCAAATAGCCAAAAACTTAATTTCATTCATTATCATTCATTAGCTTAAGTATTATACCCATCTTCCTCCTCTTGACATTATCAAAAAGGAGAGCAACAACATGTCCAGCTACACAAAGATATAAGTCATCAAAATAATGCAAGTAGCTCAAGCAAAAGCACCTGGTGTTATGTCATAATCCAACTCACACTCCGAAGTCATTAAGCAAAAAATATAATCCAACTCACAATCTGAAATTATGAAGCAAGAAATAATCATGAAGGATCATGGTTGATAGCTAAGAAAGTAAGATAAAGAAAGGTAATGCAAGTTTGAAGATTTGAAATGGCAATTGGCTCAACAAGTGTTTAAATCTTTCTTTTCAGATTTTCAGCTTCCGCAAATAAACATCATAGGACTTTATCACTGTGGCAATGTGTGTGTTAATGTGCCACTGAACAATCTATTGCATTCCAAATATAACTAATCTTCGGATATACTGGAATCTAAAATGATGATCTTCAAAACTTTGATAATGTTTTTCATCTGTGAATTGAACTCTAAGATTTATCTAACACAAGTGTCTTACTCTTCTTGTCTTCTTCTTTTCTTTTATTTTTCTTTTCATTCTTTCTCCCTTTTTTTTTAAAAGTAGATTCAGACCGTACAATAATACTAGAGTCATTAAATAAGAGATCAAATTCGGAGCTCATTTTCTTTTTGATACATTTCTTGGCACTGTGCCTTGCACAGTGTGAATCAGTACTTTTCATTCCAACCCTTTTCATGTTTCCCCTTAACTGATGCGTCTTTTTCTCCCATCAAATTATCAAGATGTTCTTTCCCCATAGATTATCACGAATCAAGATTAAAAGCACATGTTGAACTTTGGATCAATATGTGAGGATAGAAAGATGATAATAGGGAAATGAAGATGAGGTACGGTGAGACATATGAAAAAAAAATAATGAGGCACAAATGTCAAACTCATAAACTGAAAATCAAAATATCGGGATAAAGATCAAGCTTGCCACAGGAGAAAGAATTAGCATTTCATAGCTCAATAATTCGGCAACTTAGGATCATATAGCTCATTAGTTCGGCAACTTAGGATCATGACATTAGGACAACATCATTAGACCATTACGAGCCCTTTTTATATTAAGTAGACTTTTTCTCATAGTGTTTCACAAAGACATGCACTCCTACTCCAATTAACATATTTAAAGGAGGACAACAGGCATAATACTCAACTATTTTCCAGATATTAATCCCAAAGCCACGAATTATCTTATAAAACACTCGTGCATGAAATTCAACAAAATTACCTCGATCACACAATTGTGATGTGCTCAACAAATTGTGTTTCAAACCACTTACCAACATCACATTCTCTATGGAGTGTGTTAGGGATTTGCCGACGTTTCCAATACCAATTATTTCTCCCTTTTTGTAGTCGCTAAATGTAACACACCCTCCATGGTAGGCTACTAGTGAGAGGAATTGAGATTTATCACCAGTCATATGTCTTGAGCAGCCACTGTCGAGATACCATAGGCTGCTTCCTCTCACGTTTGGCTGCAAAAAGATCACTTGTTAGTTTTAGGAACCCAAATATGTTTGCGTCCCTTTTTCTTTCGTTGAGCTTCTAACAAGTCTTTTCTAACCCATATTTGAGTTACATACTTTACATTTTTCGCAACATTCTTTTTCTTGACATTACAGTTTTCCATAAGGTGTCCATTCTTTCCACAGAAGTTGCAAATCAAATATTCAGGTAGATCAACTTATTTTCTTTTATGGAAGTCTCTTTCAAAATTTTTAGCACTGTGCCTTACACTGTGTCTCTGGTCTGTATATCCTAAACCAATTATGTTTCGATTACTAGTTGTACTGGACATATAGTCTAGGGATTTTTGACCGGCTGACCATTTTTCATACATTTTTCGAGCAATAGCCAATTGTGATTCCAAGAATTCGACAGAAGTGCTTAGATCGCTATTTCTTTTTCTCGAATTTTCCAAATCCATTTTAACATTATAAAGTTCATCACTTAACTTAGCATCATGAGGTAGTATAAGTGGAACAATTCTGGATCTTTGTCTAGATTCTTTCAACTCAGTTTACTCATGTTTTAACGATTCAATTTGATTTTCAAGATCCGAATTTTTAGCCTCTAGCACAGTGTTATTAACAACTTCTTTTGCGAGAGACTTTTCGTAACTTAAAGCATTTAACTCAACATTTTTCTCTTCAATGGTTTTTTCAAGTTCATCATTCTTTTTCATCAGTTCTTTACAGTCCTTTAATTAATCCTTATATTCCAATTCCAACCCAATCTTTTGCTTAGTTAAATTTTTTACTTCCTTTTTCATGATTGAAAAATCATCATTCATTTCTTGACAATCAGCAATGACATTTTCAAGCAAAGTAACAAGTTGGTTTTTTGAAAGAAGATGTATTGAAGGTTTTAGAGAAAGAAGACTTACCTCACTGTCCTCGGTTTCATCTTGTGAGTTTGAACTTTTTGCCATTAAACACAAGTGAGAATCATCCAGACACTGTGCCTTTCTCTGAGTTGTCTGTACAGCATTCAGACACAATTTTGCTTCATGGCACTGTGCCTCTGACTGTTCTTCTTCAGAATTCGAATCTCCCAAAACGGCAGCAATCATTGCTTTATTGAACTCCTTCTTTGTTTGCTCCCTTTTTTCTTTAGGCTTCTCATCATCCCATAAGGGACATTCCTTTATCCTGTGATTGTACTCACCACACTTGAAACAACCAGAATTAGTAGCACTTTTCTTAAAGTTAGAGGTAGTGCTCTTACCTTTGAAATTTCCATATTTTTTATGATTGTTGTCTTTGTTTTTTTTTTTTTTGAGAAAATTTTTAAATCTCCTAGTAAAAAGATCAATATCATCATCACTATCACTACCTTCACTTTCTAATTCAGTTCTTAAGGCTATACCCCTAATTTTTGGTTCATTAGTCTTAGAATCTAAAACAAGTTCATGAGTCATTAATGATCCAATAAGCTGTTATAGTGAGAGTTTTTTTTTTCAAATCTTTAGCTTCTTGAATAGCAGTTATTTTAGGGAGCCAACGATTTGTTAAACTTCTTAACACTTTTCTTACTAAATCTTCAGAAGTATAGGTTTTTCCTAGAGAACGCAATTCATTAGTGATTAGTGTGAATCGGATAAATATCTCTTTAATAGATTATTCCTTATTCATAGTAAACAATTCATATTGTTGCACAAGTAAATCTATTCGAGATTGTTTTACTTCATCCGTACCTTCGTGGGCCAATTCCAGCGTGTCCCATGTCTCTTTTTCTGTAGTGCAAGCGGAAATCCTTGAGTATTCATCAGGTTCAATTCCAGATTGGAGAATACTCACAGCTTTGTAGTTCTTTTCGGCTTTTGCATAGTCGACTGAATCATAGTCATCTTCATCCTTGTCGACCATCTTTCCTTCAGCATTTTTGGTTTGGATAAGGATTGGTCCTTTCTTATGACTTTCCAGCATTCATAGTCCGATCCTTGGATGTAGATCCTCATCCTCGCCTTCCACCATCCGTAGTCTTTTCCGTTGAAAATTGGACACTTTGAGTGTCTTTCTCGAGAGTCAACTTGCATGTTCATGACTTCTATTCTCTAGGGATGAGCCTTTCGACAATAGCCTGCTCTGATTCCACTTGTTGGAGTACAAGGTGACACTCAAGAAGGGGGGGTTGAATTGAGTAACAAAAACTAATCTATTTTCGCAAAAACACTCTTATGGCACAGTGCCTTGCACTGTGTTATTCACTCGTAAACTCTCTGATTGATGTTTTTGCTCGAACAAAATTGTATCAAAACAAGAAAACAATGAAATCAAATAATAAGACACAGAAATTTAACGTGGTTCAATCTCACCTCTGAGATCTACGTCCACACACTAACTACTCGTTTATTATTCGAATCTTAAAATACCAAACTCTTGATACAATACGATTCTTGCTCCCCAACACTTAACCCTAAGTGTTGCTACACTCTATAATATGAAAATTACAGAAAGAAAGATTCATCATAAGCGTGCTCCTTATTCAAGCAAATAGAGGATCGTTACAATCGTTGTTTAGAAACCTTAACTTACTAGAACTCTGCGCCGTACACTGTGCTGTGGGAGTTCGTTTTCAGCTCTCAAAATCTTTCAAAAACCAAATATGAAAACGTGTGATATTATACTGATTTCTATCCCTTATATAACTTCATCAACTGAATAAGAATTATTCTCCAAGATATAATTATCTTCTTGAATAATTTTTATTCCTAAAATAAAGGGATAGAATTCTTTTCCATTTCAAAATCCAATTTTATCTTTTATAAAAACTGATTTCCTTCTTTCCTTATAAGATAAGGATTCCTCCATATCTTATGCCAACTATAAATCAGATTTTAAATTAGTTTTTATCAAACAAACTATACGTTAAATTGATATCATTAAAAATCAGTTTTTCTCTTTTTATAAAACTTCTTTTTCGAAAAAACTTCAGTTTTTCTTTTCATAAAACTTTTTATCCGAAAATCTTTACAAAAATATTTTCCTTTCAACACTAATTTTCGAAATTAAAAACTCCCCTTTTTATTTCTTAATCATTAAAACATGAAATTAATATAATCACCTATTTTCTTAAATCTAAGAAAATAGTTAATCATCCTAATTTCATATTTCTAATTTAGCACAAAGTTTTATATTTCTAATTTAGCACAAAGTTCCAATACGTTGATTACATTGCATACACATGAATTTAATATAACTAGACCTAAGCTTCCTTGTATTCAAATCATCCAATCTTGATAGCTCGATCACTGTTACAAATATTCATGTTATAGCATAAGGTGTTTATCATCATCAAAATATTCATAGTTCAAAACAAAACATACTTATTTTGTTTCCTAATTTTCGCAATAAGGAGATAAATAAAGAATACTCATGTGCTAGAGGAGAAAAAGAAATAATACATTGCCAAAAATGTCAATATTACAAGTAATGTAGAACTCGCTAAAATGAAAAAAATGTTGCAAATATTAAAAAAGGAAGGAAGTATATATTTAACAATATAATGCTCTTGGTCACCAAATAAATGTTTTAGCTTTCTTTCTTCTTTATTAAATTTTATTTTAATATAGATGCAACATTTTTATGGTACACGTTATCCGATGCACTACTTTGATATTTAATATGTTTAATTTTGTATAGGTAAAAAACATACTCCCTCCGTCCCAGAATAGCCCCAAATTAGTTTGAATACTTTCATTTTTGGTATGGTCCTACTATTACTATATTATATCTTTTACAGTCCTTTAGCTCACACTCTACTAGTCTACCTTTATGAATAAAGACTTGACAATATTTTTTCTTATATATATTTGTGAGACAGTGAGAGAATATGAGATAAGGTATGGTCCGAATAATCTCGATAGTAGTTCCATGAACAATCTTGTACGAGATTGGATCTTGTACGAGATTGGATTTTTTTTATAGTGGAAAATGCCCTAAAGCGCGAACCAAGATCCATGATACGAAAACCAAAATAAGAATGACGAAGAAAAAGATATCATAATGTAAGTCGATTATTCCTTGCATCATAGGTGTTGCCGTGTCTTGAAATCCTAATTGACATGGTTTCGCTGCATCACAAAGAGCCATTGTGAAGAATAACCATTCTCAAATTCAAACAATCATTTTCTTATATACTTCATCCGTTTCAAAATAGTTGCACCATTTGGCATTTGGTCACTATTCATCAACCAACTTTAACAAGCTTTCTCTCACCGTTATATAAGAAAAAACATAGTCAAGTGGGATCTTGTTAAATTTGTCTCAATTCGAGGATTTCAAATATCAACTTTTTATAATTTTTACTTATACGCAATTAGAGATATTTACGTTTAAAAAAGCTTATTGACTAACGTGAAAAAGCAAACGATGCAACTATTTTGAAACGGAGGAAGTATATATATATATATATATATATATATATATATATATATATATATATATATAGAAAACCACTAGCGCGGACGATGTCGCAATGCATCGATCCCAGGACATCCTGGAATAAGAAGAAAAAAGCTCTAACCAACTGAGCTATCATAAACTATACTAGTATTTTTTGCACACGATGCGTGCGCGAAAATCGTGGTGATATTGTACATGTTTCTTTTGTTTTTAAAAATCAGGAAGTTACTTTCACTAAAAAAAATGTGGTAGTTTTTTTAGGGGAAAAATCTGGCAGTTACAGTAGAGCTTTTTTTAAAAAAAAGTTATATTACTTTTTTACCCTCATTAGTTATCTTGGAAGAATAAAAACATAAAGGATATTTTAGGAAACTCAGGTGGACACCAAAATCCTCAAGAGTTCACATATATAATAGAGATATGGCAATATGAAATTTTGACACAGAAAAAATAGTTAAGGGAACGTGTCCACTTTCGTTGGCGATAGAAAGATTGGGCGGAAAAATGAGAGAAATATCCTAATTTTCACTCCAAATTCTCTCATCATTTCTCTATTCATTTTCCCTTAGTCCCAATTTCCCAAAAACCCTAGGCCGCTGATTCTCAATTGAACTTTCGCCGAGCAAACAAGTGATCAGGTATTACTATATGTCTCTCTCTCTCCTTTTTTTTTTTTGTGCAATGCATTTTGGTTATTATCGCTCTATAATCTTTGCTCTACTAATTCTTGTTCAATTAACTTTTAGTCAGTTTATAATTCATGTATTAAATTTCAAGTAATTTCTCGAAATTCAATCTCTTGTATAGATAAATTCACATTTTCTACGGTTTGATCTTTCACATGCTCAGTAAATTGATGTTTCAGTTAATTTACTTCAGGAATGAGTACTAATGCTGAAGATCTTTCTCAATTTGATATATCTGATCAGGTTTGTCATTTTCCCCAAATTGATGATTAGCAATTCAATTTACTGGTAATTATGTTTAATTTCTGGTTTTGGGGGATTATGCAGGAGAAGGATAGACTTGTTGCTGAGGTAATTCGCTACGTTCTATTTAAAACTCATCAAAGCTCAGGATGCCCGATCAAAAGGGATGAGCTAACTCAAATTATTACCAAGAATTATCGACAGCGAGCGCTTCCTGCTGCCGTGATCGATAAGGCCAAAGAGAAGCTTGCAAGCATTTTTGGTTATGAGTTGAAGGAGCTTCAGCGTACTCGTACATCCACCAAAAATCAGACTCGCGGTGCGCAACAGAGTGAGTGTCACTTAACCTTCTTCATGTTAATGACCAAAAATTAATGAGAAGTTTGTAAGCTGGTTATGCTGATTTAGGTTGTTCTTCGTGTTTGTGAATTATCGATTGCATGTCAAAAAGATTGATTTGTGAACAATTTATCCAGTGAGTCGATCAACAATAGCTGAGTAGCTGACTAGCTGTAGTAGTTTTTTTTTTTTTTTGGCAACCAGAAGGAACACACCCCAACAAAACTTAGGGCCCTTTTCATGCACCAGCATGTGCAAGTATATGAGCTTCCTGAACACACACACGAGGAACTTTCAAAACAGAAACAAACGAACATTTACAAGCAAGAGATAAAATATCCTGAACTACTGGTTGATGAGCAGCTCTCGCCTTTGAAGGGGAAATTAGAGCCTGAACAGCCACAGAAGAATCTGACCAGATGATAGCTGCAGAAGCAACCCGAAGGGCAGCCCGTAGCCCAAACAAAATCGCAAGTAGCTCCGCTTGGCCTGGATCTTGCGCAAACACCCGAAGCGCACCATTATTACTCTCATGAGCCCACCACAACCCCCATGCTATAGCTGCTTTCCATGTGCCTGCCCTACCAGACGATTTCCAAGCACCGTCCGACAATCACAGGAGTAGCACCCAGAGATCCAGAAGACCATTTCAGAGCCTCCTTGTTAGAGATAGCTATACGAGGCGTATCAAGAGACCTCATAGTGTCCCCCAATACCTGCCACCCATGCTTGCTATTTGCCTCAATCAATTTTAAGATAGTAAGCGGACTTGCTTGCACCCCTCTAAACACCACATCATTGCGATGACACCAAACACTTCACAGAATGACTAGCTGTAGTAGTTAATGCTTTATACTTAATTTTACTAACACCTTTTGACAATTGACCCTTTTTGTATGTTTAATAATTTTGCCTGAAGTTTATCAATTTTTTTAAAATATTGGGGATGTGACTTTTCACTGTGAAAATCGTATAGGTCTGCCAAGAATTGTATGTAGTGAAATGTAATATGGTCTGAAGTTTTCTTCGGATGAATTTAAATAGATTTTGGTTCATGTCCTCTGCTATAAAGAATACTCTGTTGTTCAGGTGTGAATAACTGAATACCCCTTCTGTATTCTTTGTAGTGAATACTTGTGAAAGCTGCAGATTAGGGATATGGATTTTTTACCACTCATTTGAAAGGGTAGATTTTCATGAATTTTGGATAATATTTAGTTACATTTGACAGATTTTTAAAAAGCAGAATTTTAAAACTTACCTAGGTAACTTTTGACTGAACTTTTAGCGACAAGTTGAGCCTTTTTATTAGGACCATATCTAGCCTTTTGGTCTCATAGTGAAACAGTCCAAGCAATACTTGCTCTTTAGTCATATGAAAAGTCTCTAATTCGAATGAGCATTTTCTTCTACTCTGTCTTTTGTTGAATGATCTTTTCTGGGGCTTTTACTAAATAGTTGTCTTATTTGTTTAAGGTGCTGCCGATATGAGATCATATATTGTCATTAGTCAGCTGCCTGCCAATGTATATCAGAAGTATGTTGAGGACATCAGTACAGCACACCTGACTGGTTTCACATTCGTTGTTGTCAGTATTGTGCACCTTGCTGGAGGCAAAATCTCAGAAGGTTCACCATAATCTGTATGCGTGCAAGCTTTTGCATTATTATGTTGTGATGATGATGCTGGAAATCACGACATGCCTATACATTAATTTTGCACTATCTTCAGAACCTACCACTGTTAAATTGCGTTTCTTTTTAACTGGCGTTTTATTTTATAGAAAATCTTTGGCATCACATGAGACGGATGGGATTGCAAGAAACTGATGAAAATCATCCAGCTCTTGGAAATGTCAAGCTCTCACTGGAGGCACTTGTACAGCAGAGGTATTTACTTGCTTAATTCTGAAAGAAGAAGATAGTAAAATGTATTAATTACTTTTATGAGAGTGTAATACCTTATCCCATCTGCAGGTATCTTCAGAAGGATAAAGTTAAGGGCCCTGAAGGGAACACTGTTATGTATGAGCTCGCTGAGAGAGCATTAGACGGTGAAGTTAACCAGAAAATAAAAGACTACATATCACAGGTAACATTCACCCTATTCAACTGAGTTCAAGTAATTTTTACATGTAACTTTGGAAGTTTGTATACTTGTGTTACATCTGTGCTTGGGATCTTTACTAGCATCACCCAATGAATTAGAGTGTTTCCATTTTCTCTTTATTTCTTAAACATCATATTTTCTTTTAATTGGTCTCTAATAGAATCAAGAATGTCTTTTCTCTTTTCCTTTCATCTCGAGATCGCAGGTATTGTCTAATACATTGAACACGACTTGTTAGCATGGCATCTGATCTGTAGTATCAGACGAGCTTGTTGCTCTTATTCATAGGTGTCTTATTACCATCTCAAATTTCGTAGTACTGATGGTTTGATTTTTAAGTTCTTGTACTGTACTCATGATCATGTTGTTGTCCCACTTCACAGCATGCTCTAAACATTGCATGACATTGTTTTCTCTGGTATTAGATTGTGAATAAGGATGTTGGGACTGTTGAACTTGATGATTAGTGAACTTGGCAAACTTTGTTAAAAGGTATGTCGTATCTTACCCTTCTTTTGATGGCATATATTGCCTTTGTCCACTGTCCTATATAATTGATGTACTCTTGAAATTTTGCTGCTGTTGTTTACACACTTCCTTTTTTATGCAGTCATTCCCCTGGTTTCATCGTTTTTGGAATCGAACCTATTGAAGATCGATTTGCATGCAATCGAACAAATTGGAGGCACAGGTTGAAATGCTGCTAGAATTTTTGGATTATGTAATGCATCTGATTCTAAGGTGGAATATCTGATGTTTTGGTGATGGATTGAAGCACTTGTCTATTGAGAGAATTACTGGAAGTTGAGTCTTAGAGATTAATATTAGTGTAAGATAATTCAGAGGACATACTGACAAAGCTCTCATTAAGTTGTTAAAGCACGTTTCCTCTCCCTTTCCATTTGTAAGTTTGTCCATGTGAATGCTGCAGCCTACAGGTTTAATGAAATTAGGGAGAGATTTTTTCCTCCGAGTTACAGTATTACATTCTATTTTGGATACTAGTACTAGAATGGCAGTTATTTTTGTGTGCATTATATACTTCTTTGAGTGCATTCATTATACACCCAAGGCTATGTCTTGCTCAATTAAAGCTTTCGCTATTGTGTGTATGTTGCTCATAGAAAATAGCATTCGCCCTTGGGTGTACCATGCTAATATAGGTTGATGGTTGTACGACAAAAGTTGTACACCCATGGTACACCCAGGGTGAAGACAGTTGTACGACAAAAGTTGTATACTTCTTGGAACCTGTTTGGAGTAGACAAACCTTCTTTATTCAACTTGTTCTGACTCTTGTAACAAGGCTACTGTAAATTAAATAGCAATGATTCTGGGGAATCGGGATCAGTATGATTGAGGGTTGTTGCAGCTTGCAAGTGAAAGGCAGTGGTTGTGCACCTTAATTGAATATGGTTGGGGATCTTGTACTTGATAATGGTATCTATATCGCTGGATTTATACATCAAGAGAGAAAATGGAGTGAAGTTGGGATATTTGGTAATCACAAATTGTTGAGTCAAAGACTAAGTTTTTTTTTTGGGCCCTCTTTCTGGAACCCGTGGTAAGATGGATTTCCTCTGGGTTGCCCTCGCACAGGGCCACTCACCCAGAGGCCCAACAAGCCCCAAACCCCCCCTTCCCCCAACAATATTGAAATTTTGCTTCCACCAAGATTTGAACCATGGTCTCCCATGTGGCAGATAGGAAGTCATACCATTGGACCCAAGTGTCCTTAGTGTCAAAGACTAAGTATTAATTAAACGAAAAAGAATAAAAATCACTAAAAGTATATTAAAAAAAATGGCTATAAAAAGTACAAAATACACAAGTTTAGAAGGCACGTAAAATATTTAAAAGTCAATCAACAAAATAGTAAATTCATATGGTGAGTAAGTACACAACATACTATTACTTCCCCGAAAATTTCTAGAGAGAGGGGCTCCCCCTTCTCTCTAGAAACCCTAGCCCCTAAATCAATTTCTTTAAAAATTGAAACCCTAGCCTCCTCCCTCTTCATTTCCTGCTAGATCTAGCCATTGTTATGGCTTAGTTTTTATCAAGTAGTCCAATTACTCATGTCCTCAGTCGGACTTTGGTTTTACTATCCCCTTGATTAGCATTTGGAATTTCTAAATTTAAGCAGTTTCGAAATGAATGCTTGAGGGTGTGCGGTCATTGTGGGTTTTTCTTCTCCTCCCTCTTCGACTGGGCTCCGCTTGGTGTTCGTTCAAGTCGACGGTTCGTTCTCGGTGGGTCGTGGGTTTCGCATCGCTAGTGCTCGTTGCGGTGGATCGTTCGCTGGTGTTCGTTCGTTGGTATTTGTTCACGGTGGGTCGTTCACTGGTGTTCATTCGATGGTGTTCATTCACTAGTGTTCCGTTCGCTGGTGTTCGTTGGCGGCTCCGACGAATGGTAGCTTTTTGGTAGTGGTTTTTTTTTGGGTTTATTTTCCTCTTTTTATTTTCTCTATCTTTAGTTCTTGCTTTTTAGTTTGTTAAATTAGTGGTTGGTATTAGATTGTTGTTGCCTCAAGTAATTGCGGTTCTCTTGTGAAGATTTGAGAGCTTATTCATTTTCAGTGGTGCTTGTCTTACCCCTCGTGAAGGATTTCAAGAAGTTGTCTTCAGTTGGGCCCGAGGAGATGGTGTGTTACCACAGCGGAGCATTTACCCGAGTTTATTTGTGCTCTATTTTCTTCTATTGTTTTTTTGTACTTGAAGCTTGTTGTAACCATCCTATGGATGCTTTAGGGGTATCTCGTGTATAGACACCTCTTAGTTTTCTTCAATGGACTCTGATAATATATATATATATATATATATATATATATATATATGGTGAGTAAGTACATTGTCAAATTGTCTAATTTTAGTCATTTAGGGATCTATTTTAATTATTTAGCATTTAAGAGGCTAACTGTAATTAATTATGATTGTTCACTTGTTGGTGATTCATGTGTTGGTGGCACTTTATAACGATATCTGTATTGGTTGGTACTTGTTTTTAGCACCATGTATGAGAAAATGGATAAGGTTAAACTTAAAGTCATCTAGAGAGTTTATTTAGATCTTAGGAGGTTATATTTACCAACCATCTTAATAAAAATTGCAAGTGCAACCCTTACAAGTTCCAAATACTCAAAACACTCTATCAGTGGGAAAATAAGTGTAGTTGGAACTTGGAAGAACATATCATTCTAAAAACCTGACATTTCCAAAAAAATATTGGTTTGATTTATAAAGAAAGGAAAAATAATCTTCTCCCATCCATGATCCCATCCTCCCCCATTCAATTTCATATTTTCTTCTCTTTTAACTTTTCCTGTACATTTCTGTGAAGAAAGCAAGTCAGGTTTCAAAAGGAGCAGCAAGTACAGCCAACCTGACATCTGAAGAATCATTTCTATGACAGTAACAGCTGAAATAGTTAGGTCAAAAAGAGAAAATGGGAGATACATAGTACAGGTATCGACACTCTTTATCTGTGTTGAACTATTCACATATGGTATGCCACTACTTATCCTCAATCTCCAAATATGTCATTACAATGGAACACGGATAAAGAAGACTTCCTACATCTTTCGACGTGAAAGGCTCCCGAACAAGAACTCCCATCACCGCCCTCAAGGTTACTTTGCTTTGTAAACCAGTAGAGGAATCAAATACAAAATAAAGCCCAAAAAAAAAAAAAAACAAAAAAAAGAGAGAGAACCTGAGGCTGAACATGTTATTGACTTGCACTCACTGTCGCACCTCTGCTGGTGCTTGCATCACCAATCGAAACTGCTGAAGCTAGTGACTTTGAAGCCCATGCCCTAGCGTTTATAGCACCTTCTTGAAAGTTGCTTCCCTTGCAAGGATCCTTAACAAAACTGAACAGTTGCTTTACCCTATTCAGGTGACGTAAAGGATGCTCCCATAAGGTCCTTATCCTCACATGTTGCATGTACCTTCTCCAAGTAGATCGAGAGAACTCAAGTAGATATGGGAATAGGAGGTACAGCATCCTCAGGAGCACAAACGTGGTGGCTAAAGCCAGATATGTCTCATGCCGAAGAAGATTCTCAGGAGACCTTGCCCAATAGAATGGGCAGTTTTCTAACTCACTGTTGTCGTTGCTTGCACGATTAGATAAATCTTCAATTTTCTCCAGCGGTAACTGATCTCTTGGGTCACCTTTTATGCCTGCAAAGATGTACCACAATTATTGACCATCATCTACCAGATGTACACATTTCTGTTTGAGTTTTATCCATTGTAAATTCATTATATACTCTTGCATAAAAGCAGAAAAAGAAAGGTTCCACATTTCCCCTTTTTGTTTTCGTTTATTTTCTCAATGTGGTACTTGTCAACCAAAAGAGTATCAGAGTATTGGACTTTCACCGTGAGTTTACAGATACTTGTCCTCTTCCAGATATCAGATATAGCACACAGCATATAACAAGGGACTTGCAGACATTTGTGGAAGTGATTCCCACACAAACAACTTAAGAGTTGAAAATTGTCATAAAAAATTAAATATAAATGCAGCATGAGATCCTGAATTCCAATCACATATTTAAACAACATCAATAACTGGAAAACTAGCAATCCAGAAAAGGAACCTTACCAGTGACATCACTATAGAAAGCAACAAGCGAACCGAGACTACGGGAACCACGATAACGAACACGCATGGTAGAATTCAGAAGAAAAAGAGTAGGAAAGCCATGAACTCCATATTTCGACAAAATGCTGCACACACAAAAAAAATAGTAACACAAATTGTTAAGTAATCTTTCAATGCTAGAAAAATGAAGTTTTGTCCCTCCCAAAAAAAAAAAGATAAAGCTTTGGCTTTGAGCCCAAACCTTGGTCTGATGGTCGATTCTTCAATTGCAAAATGAGGAATAGATGGATATAAGGAAGAGAGAGTCGAAAAGCTTGGTCTGAAATTCCTAGAGAATGGGCACCAAGAAGCATAAAACAGTACAGCTACATAGTCCTGACTGAGACTATACACCAAATGCAGCGCCTTCTGCAATGATGCTTCATCTCCCTTAAAAATCAAAAGAAAGCACACACTATTAGCTACATAGCTAAAAACATAACAAAAAAGCAAATTCTCCAACATTAAGTAACATAGCTTTACACATTCAAAATTTAGTAGCCAAACTTCTTTTGTCAGTTCAACCACCTGAAACAATGATATCATGTTCTTGAACAAATATTTAGGGGAGTTCAGTGCCACAATGTCCTCTATAATCAAAATCTGTTGCCAACTTATCATGCAAGAATGTGACAGGGTAGTTTATACCTTAATAAACTAAATGAGCACCAACACATGCAAGGGTCAAGCTACACACATATTTGACCCTTCTCATATACCATCACAGGCAAAAGCCTTGCAGAAGACACTTGGGCAATGGTACTTAAAAGCACCCTACGGAGGTAGTAGAGCTTTCAGCTGATCAAATCAGCATCTTGATTTAGATAGTATCAGCAACTTCATTTACATATAGAACAGACACTACTGATCACCAAAATGAGATCAGGTTGTGTCAATTCACATCAAATTCACCAGCCAACCATTGAAAAAAAAAAAAGAAAAGCTAACTAGGGATGCCTACCAGAACAGATGCAATGAAGAAATGAACAGAAAATTAAACATATAATTACAAGATAATAAACAAGCATGACCTTATAGTAAATACTATGCAAACAACAGGGAGATAAACAAGTCAGGAAAGAAACAGTTTTAGAACACTCCTACAAGGAACAATTAAACTAAAAACACACATGCAAGAACAATACAAACAAATGCAAGCAGATCAAAACAGCATAGAGATGCCACTAAAAGTTTTAACTACATAAGAGCTATAAGGCTGTTAAAATACAGTTAGAACTCAGAAGACATTCTACTTCTCATTAAAGAAATTGGAAAACAACTATAACAATGGTGGATGTACTACTTCAGAGCAGCTGTACAGAAGACATAATTGTGAAGGAATCGCACTGCAGATGTAAGCAAAAGATCTGTATCACTACCTACAGCAATAAATAGACCTCCAAAACAAGACACTTAAGCAGGATAGTTATTCGCTCAGGTTTTCAGCTAAAGGAGATTAGGGGAGAACATAGAGTATCTCGGGTATAGTAAAAACTTAGGATAATAATGTGCACAGTGGAAATCGATATATACCCTGCTTTGGTTCAGAGTTTGACAAAGATATATCCAAGTATCCCATTCAATCAATATAGTGAAAGTAAACTGAAAAAAGACTGCAAGTGGATGATATTGAGGAAGTAAACCATCGTAGTGCATATGCACACCTAAGCAACACTTAAGAGGATAATTTCCTAAAACACAGATCTCAATAACTTACTATACATATTCTTATGAAAAAGACAACTTTATATTAACATTTGGACCAATATGGTTAATTAAATCATGACATAAATGTTTAGTCATTTGTATGCAGTGTCCAGAACATCATTTTCTGCATCTCCCTCATTCCACAAACACCCGTACACTTTATAACCCGAAATGGAGAGAATGAAACAAAGGGAAAAAGACATCCTTTTATCTCCCCTTTCCTTTTCTTGTTTCACACAAACGCTCTCCAAGTGTAAACGGCCTATAACCACCTTACCTCAGTCATTACTCTTATTAAAAAGATCCATCAAATCAAATATAAATGTGAAGTCTACCTTCTCCATATCCCTAACATATTTCCTCACATATCATGATTCACTTATTCCATGCTTCGTCAATCGAAAACATAACAGCACAAAATTACACCTTCTCTACACACTCAAAATCTAAAACAACAGGCCTTAAGTCTTAACTATGCTAACAAGTCACAACTCTTCTATACAACCGATCAGAAATTTGCAGCATCTGAGAACTACCTTCACATTAATATTTATTCACATAGGCAAAATTCAGTAACACGAAAAAGACGGGCGAAAATAATATACTTACATATTCTCACGTATATTATCATTGCAAATACATAAACCTAACAATATTTTCATAAATTATACACCAACAAGCATATTTTACAAAATTTAAGCTCCCTCCCATATTAAGTTCAAGCATTTATTTTACCATTTACTTTGGATCCAACTTACTCACATAACTAACATAAACCAACATCAAAAAACAACCTTCATCATTTTCAAAAAAAAAAAAAAAAATCACTAGTCAACCTTAGCATCTACAGTGTAACCAAAAACCCAACTAGGAGAATAACTATACGCTCTCAAATTAACAGCAATAATATATCCCCAATTAGATAAACTAAAAATACAAAAACTAGAAATAACTCCAAATGAAAAAAATAAACATTAAAATTGATTTGACCTCATATAAATTACCTCAATAACAGCAATACTATAGGAATGATGAAGATCGCAAACGGAATCCGGAAACCCAAAGATCGAATCAGCCATCGAAGCGACGGGACAATAACCGGGCTCAGAAACCCTAGCTGAGTCGCCGGAAATTATCTCGCCGAAACCAACTAAAAGTACCAAAATACCCCATAACTTCAACATCCTTTAATCAATCAATCAATCTATCAACTCCCTCAAAATCCCTAATTTGATTTTTTATTTATCTCTTGTAATTAAATGCTAAATACCCAGAAAGAAAAGAGAGGGGGGGGTACAAAAGATTGAGAGTAAAAGATAGATCAAAGATTGTAGCGTTAGAAGTTGCGAACCCAGATAATAAAGAAGGAAAAAGATAAAATTAAAAAAAAGGAATTAAAGAGAAGAATTCATGGAAATGATTAATAGAAAATGGGATTTGAGGCAGATGATTCGGACATATCTATATATCCTTTTTATGGGATTTGGGATTGATTTGTTTTCGCAGGATATAAATTTGATTGGGGATTTTTGGAATTTGGAAGGGGGGGTTAGGTTGTTTGGCTCACAATAGTTGTAATCTCTGTCAAATATCTCTCTTTTTTCTGGGTGCTCGAGTTATTATACGACCTACTACGAGCGGAGCTACGATACGACTTACGACTATACGAGTAATTCTTGAAAGTTCTCCTTATGTGACTTTTTGATTTTTCGAAAAAATTGACAACATAACCCTTCAGGATTATTGGCGTTTTTCAGTTTTTAGTTTTATGAATATAAATGTCATACTTTATTTTTTTTTAACCAGTTTTATATGCACTATGCGTGCGAAGTCGAAGGATGAATGGTTTGCAGTTTGTTAAATTGATTTTATCCTTTTTATTTTTAAACTAATAAAGTGGTAGGTGTTGTATTTTTTTTCTAGTTGGGTATATTGGTAAAAAAATGGACACTAAAGTTCTCAAGAATTCTCATTTTTTTTAATGAAGGAGAATTCCCTTGCAAGAAGGAGATATCGCATGTTTCGCGGAAAGTTGTATCCGGATCTCGAGGGGCGTCCTCGACCTCGCTCGAGATGTCTCAGGGGCTAATGACCCCATGCATCTCGAGAGGCGTCCTTGACCTTGCTCGAGATGTCTTAGGGGCCAATGAGTCCCATGTATCTCGAGGGCCGTCCTCGACCTCGCTCGAGATGTCTCAGGGGCTAATGAGCCATATGTATCTCGAGGGGCACTCTTAACCTCGCTCGGGATGTCTTAGGGGACAATGAGCCCCATGTATCTCGAAGGGCATCCTTATCCTCGCTCGGGGATGTCTCAGGGGCTAATGAGTCCATGTATCTCGAGGGGCATCCTTGACCTCGCTCGAGGTGTCTTTGGGGCCAATGAGTCCCATGTATCTCGAGGGCCAACCTCGACCTTGCTCGAGATGTCTCAGGGGCTAATGAGCCACATGTATCTCGAGGGGCATTCTTAACCTCGCTCGGGATGTCTTAGGGGACAATGAGCCCCATGTATCTCGAGGGGCATCCTTATCCTCGCTCGGGATGTCTCAGGTGCTAATGAACCCCATGTATCTCGAGGGGCATCCTTGACCTCGCTCGAGGTGTCTTAGGGGATAATGAGCCCCATGTATCTCGAGGGGTATCCTTAACCTCGCTCGGGATGTCTCAGGGGCTAATGAGCCACATGTATCTCGAGGGGCGCGTGCCGTGACCTCCGGAGAGCGCTGGGCGGTTATTCGTCGAGCTCTTTGGGAGGTCGTTGAACCATCGCTCTGGGGTGTTGAGGGTCGGCAGGCCTTGTGTGCCCCGAGGGGTGTTCTGATGCCGTAGCGCTTGACGGGCACCGACTCCAGTAGTTGAGGTGACCTGGAGTATCCCTCGCTCGATCAGGGCGAGGTGCCTGATTGTAGGTCTTTGGACTTAGCTGAATTCAGTCAACCCACTGAGCTGGGATGGACTGGTCGGGTAGCTAAGGCTCGTGGTTCTGGTTAGGATGACTGTTGAGTAGCCCTCGCTCGATCAGGGCGAGGTGCCTAATTGTAGGTCTTTGGACTTAGCTGAATTCAGTCAACCCACTGAGCCGGGATGGACTGGTCGGGTAGCAAAGGCTCGTGGTTCTGGTTAGGATGACTGTTGGGCCTGGTTCTGGGCCCAAAGTCAGCCCTGCTGTTTCGAGGAATTCCCCAAGCCCGCAATATACCAACCGTTTCGTACGGTGATTGCTTATAAATAGGGGGACCGCGTCATTTGTCTCATTCACATTTCTTCTGGATTACTGCTGCGTAAGAGATTTTCTCCTCGAGGATACAAGTCGACCGGCGTTCTTCAAAGTGCAGGATCTCGAAGGTGTTTCAGATAAGGTACGACCCACTTTCTTCCTTTTCTTTTTATTAATAAATGGACCCTTCTGGACAGGATCCCCTCTTGATTAATAACGGGGGTTCTTTGTCTGGCTCGGACACCCCCCTGGCGCCACTCGAGCCTTTGTTCGATGGAGTTTTAATAAAAGGGGTGCCCGTGGTGTTCGTAGCTTTAGACTGTCCCGATCCCTCGCGGGTGCTCGACGCATTACCGTGCTCGAGCGACGGGGCTTCAATAATGTTCGATGGGGGAGAGGAGGTAAATAATCCCCCATACGAGGTAACCATTGCTCGCCCTCTGGCAATTAGGAGTTACTTAGACCATCTTCTCGATGGCCAAGTCGTTCGAGTAATGGAGGGCAGCAGCGAAGATTTTTCCCCTGAGGCGAGTACTAGCGGCGGAGAGGGGGAGGCCCATGCTCAGGGTGAGGGCATTGAGCACTTCTACGTTCGAGGACCCTTCATGCAGTTGCTTTTGGATAACCTGCGTTTCCTTAAGACGTCGTATTGGATCCGACATCCGTACGCCTTGTACATTCCCGAGCCCGACGAGACCGTATGTACTCCTCCGACGGGTTGCATGGCTCTATATAAGGCCTACCTCGAGTTGGGGCTAAGATTCCCCGTTCATCCCTTTATTGTCGAGGTGTTACGTTCCTACAACCTGGTCCTTTGTTAGTTGATGCCCAATAGTGTGGGCTCGATGGTTGGGTTCCTCACCATATGTGATATGATGGAGGTCGAGCCAACCTTGGTCTTTTGGCGGAACTTGATGAAACTGGTCGTGATGTCAGCGACCTCGAATGGTGAAGGTTGGTATGCCTTCGAGGTGCGCTTTCCTTACAAGGTCGTGGGGACTATGCCCTCGAACCAACAGAAATTCTGTACGGAGTTCATGTACATATATCGGGCTGAGCAATGGGATTTCCCAGTCGTTCCCTGCCTCGAGGGTCCGAACATGGCCTTGAATAGGTCGGTGCCTAGGATGTCAGAGGACGAGGCCAGGGTCTTCAGCTACTGCCAGACCATCACCTCGATAGTCAATGGCGATCGAAAGCAGGTCCCCACCAACTGGAGCCCAAGCGCAGAGGATCTTAGTGACGAACACTTCCTCTCTTCGATGGGACTGAGCCCAGCTTATCCCAAGGGTAGGGCCTTCGCTGCTAGGTGTACTTTTCTTGATTGGTATGTATCGTGGGCTAACCTTTATTTGTTGTGCAGTTATTGCCCGTCGAGAACTTGGCGAAATCATGTAGAGGCGGCTGACGGCTAATCAACGGGTATAGGAGCAGATACGCTCGAAGGTATCGAGGGGGGAAATTCACGTCCCTCGACCTCCCAAGGTAACTTCGCATCTTTCGATCTGATCATCAGATCTTTTGTTTTATGTTCTAACCCCTATTTTTCTGGTAGGATCCGGTGAAGAGGCCCCGTATCCGTCCTCCTTCGGCGGCAGCTATCGTGCCTCCCCATATTTTAGGGGAGAGAGGGAAGACAGCGACCCTCGAGCCTCCCTCTAGGTCGACAGCGGCCCCTTCTAGGGTCGCGGAGGTACAGGGAGAACCTCGTCCCGAGGAGACCCCCGGCCGGAAGAGGGCAAGGGCGGAAGACTCGGACCAGGCTTCGAAGCCCTTTACTGAGCTTTCTGGGGTCGAGAAGGCCCGACGCTTTGACTCTGATCTAAAGCGCTTCCTGACCAAGGCTGATGTCGAGGCCTGCAAAGCTCTCAACGAGGAAGAGGAGGTCGAAGGGCTTCATGCTTCCTGGATCGATGTAAGTTCTTCTTTTTTGCTCAGTTACCGCCCTGTTGCAAAGTCCTCTTTGCTAAGCCTATTGTTTTGCCTTTTTCTAGTGTTCAGTTCGAATGGCCGTTATGAGCCATCGACATACTATCGGCTTTCGCCCGCTCTGGGAGGATCTCGCTCAGCAAAAGGAGCTTGCTTTGAACTACAAGCTTGAGCTTGAGGCTGCGCAAAAGGACCTCGAAGAGAAAGAGAACAGCTTCACCGTTCGGGAGGAGGGTTGGTGGAAAAAGATCAGGGATGCCCAGGGCCAACGGGACTCGATCAAGAGGCAGTTCGACTCGTCAAAAGGCGAGTCTTCGACCTCTAGGGAGAAGATCATCCTCGAGTGGCAGAATCTCAAGATGGTAAGGACTTTGCGGCTGACATGAGGCTCGAGGGGGCCGAAGTGGCGACGAGGGTTACTCTTGCTAAGCTGCGAGAGGCCCTGGCCAAGGTTTCTCCTTCGACCAACTGGACCCTGGTCGAGAAGGAATATGAAGCCATCGTGGCCGCTGACTTGGAGGTTGATTCTCTCCCGACCTCTGAGGCTCCTGCTGAGGGCGTCGATGGCTCTACTTCCGAGGCCATAGTCTGTGTCGAGAACGAAGATGCCTCAGGCGGAAAGGATCAGGATGCAGGGGATGAGCTCAATGACTCCTCCAGTTCGACTTCTCTTATCTCTTCGAGCAGTTTGTCGAGCAGCTCCGACGACGCTGATTAGGTCTTTGTATTTTAGCTTTGAACAGGCCTTGTAATTCGCTTTGGTGTCCTTTAGGATGTATCTCTTTATCCTTTTGATTGTAATGAGAAGAAGTCTTTGCTTTTCGTCTCGTGTTATCCTTTAAAGTCTCTTTCGGTTGATGCGAGCCTTGCTGCTCTCGATGCACCTTTACCTTTGATTGGCGCCTGCGAGGGGCCACCTTTCGAGCTATCTCTCGCTTCCGAGTTGCGGGTTGTTTAGGGGACTTGCTCGAGTACCCTAATCGTCCCTTGGGAACAAAGCCCTTCGATATGGCTGGGCCTCGAGGCGCAACGTTCCTTCTCAGTGAGTTGTGGCCTTCACTAGTGGAAAAAAGCCCATCTGATGCGGTCAAAACCGCGCTTACGGATGCGGTTTTGGTCCGCATCAGATGGGCGCGCAGCAGCTTTGAGAAATAATCTGATGCGGTTTAAAATCGCATCAGATTTGTTAGAATCTGATGCGGTTTTGAATAGGACCGCATCAGAAAGTACGGATAGGATTTTTAAAAAAAAAGGACAACAACAAGCACATATCAACAGCAACAACAGTACTAGAACGAAATTTATATTATAAATTACAGAAAATATATACCAAAATTACAGAAAAACGAACAAAATCCATATCTAACTAAAAATATGTACGAAAATATAAATAAAAAAAACGAATGAAAAAACGTAAATTACAGAAATATACGTAAATTACAAAAAAAAAAAGAACTAAATCTATCTAAAAATATAAATTACAGAAAATAAATGAAAAATACAAAAAAAAACTAGATCTATAATTGCAAAAAAAAAGAAAGAAAAAACGTAAATTACAAATTACCTATAATTGCAAAAACGAAAGAAAAAAAATCGCAAGAAAAAAAAACGAAAGATAAAAAACGAAATAAAAAACATAAAAAAAAAAAAAAGAAAAACGTAAAAAAAACTAGATCTATAATTGCAAAAAAAAACGAGACTAAGAACCCTAAAAGTTCGCTTTACTTGCGCAACTCGTGGAGGTTCGTGGCGGAAAGGACGGCGAACAACGAACGACATCCCGCGACGAAGCTTAAGAGATGGCGAACAACGAACAACGAAGGAAGCTTAAGAGACGGCGAACAAAGAACAACGAACGAAATCCGACGAGTTTTCGACGAACAACGAACGAAATCCGGCGAGTTTTCAATCAACAACGAACAAAGAACGAAATCCGGCGAGTTTTCCGAGAGAAAAATGCGGAAAAAATAGAGGAGAGAGATTGAAGGCGTAGGGAATTCAGAGGGGAAGGAGGAAGACGGCGTGTGAGAAGGGAGGACGGAGATGGGTCATTAGGTTTAGAGAAGAGAGAGAAATGACAAAGGGGAGAGAGAGGAAAGGAGGGAGATTAATTAGGGTTTTACATTTATGAGGGAAGGGAGGAGAGAGACTTCAGATTTATGAGAGGGAAGGCTGGCGCGCGTTTTGGGCCTGGTCCATTAAAAAGAGGCGCGTGTTTTTTGGGCTGTTCTTTTGGGTGCGAAAATATAACCATTTTTCTGATGCGGTCAAAACCGCATCAGATTTTTAAGAAACCGCAGCGGCTTTTTAATCTGATGCGGTTTTTTGAGGACCGCATCAGATTGTTTTGGCCAAATTTCCCTCCCATTTTTTGGTTGATTATCGGATGCGGTTTTAAAAAAACCGCATCTGATGCTAAGTGACATATAAGGTTTTTTCCACTAGTGCTTGGATGTTTTCTGGTACTGAGGGTAAAACAGTCTTTCCCATGCTTTGGGTGCCATGGGGGGCTATGAGCCCTATAGACATGGCAGGCCATTTGGGTGATGGGCTTCTGTTATTGTGAGGCCCATGAGAGCAGTTATTGCAGCCTTGAAATTCGCGATTTACTTTTCTTATAAGTATGAGGTGTTTTAACGCTGTTATTACACCATTCACACCTTCTTCCTCCAAACTTTCAATCTCGACCGCCCTTCTTGCCTCTACTGCGATGTCTCAACCATTAATCACTCCCGAGGCTCTTCGAGCAGCCAAGCGCCGCCAGCTGGCGAAGGCGGGTTCGAACTCCGTCTCTGCTGGCGCGAGGTTGCCTGATGCCTCGAAGGTTGCTAAGCTCGAGGCAGCATCCTCGACAGAGGATGTGGCTATAATTTTGGCCTCAAAGGCCCTTCCTCCCTTGGCTCCTGTGGTGAAGCAGGAGCCCTTCGAGGCTAAACCCTTTTTGATGACAGCAGCTGATGAGGCAGCCTGCTGTGGTACCGACGGTCAGGAGCTCAAGGCCTTGAAAGCTACCCTTGTCGAGGTATGTACCTACTCCTTTCTCTTTCACACTTTACTCGGGTGATTTGTTGCTTACGCTTTTTGTTTTCTGCAGCTCTCGATCAGGGTCTCTGCCCTGGCCCAGCGTCCTCGGGGCACTGCCCCTGCCGGAGTCAAGGACCAGATGTCCTTCGACGAGATAAGCTCCCTCAATAATCGGGTCCGGATTGCTGAGCTGAAGCTTTCTGAAGCTGGGGGAGCTATTAAGAAGGATCAGCTGGACTTCAAGGAGAAGATGGTCGAGGACCAGCAGACCATCGAGGATCTCACTAAGCAGAGGGACTCGGCCAGCAGGAGGCATCGTCAGGCCTCGAAGGACAGGAAGGAGGCCTTGGCCAGGGCGGAGAAGGCCGACAAGAGGGCTGCCGATGCCGTCAAGGAGGCGACTGCTTGTCGGGAGCTGATCATCGAGAATTGGAAGCTCTCCGAGGCCGAGAGGATCTTCCTCGAGGATGCTCCCTTCAAGCTTCCGAGGTCGGTCGCTCTGAGGCCCTCAAGGACGTTCGAGCTGTCCTTGAGAAGCTGTCTCCTGGCCTTTCCTGGCAGGAGGTTGAGGAGGGGGTCGCTGCTCTCTCCCAAAAGGATGCTGAGGCTCCTCGAGGAGAGGATGATGCGGGGGTCGCTCAGGTCGAGGACCAAGTTCCTGCTGCTGCCGATCTCGAGGGCTCGCACCCATGATTCTACCTCCCTCTTCTTCCTCTTTCTTCCTTCTGGCTCCTACAAGGGTTAATGTTAGACCCTTATAGTTTAGTTCTAATCTCTAGATGTTCCTTATGTGTGTAACTTTGCCATCTCGATGGCTTGTACCTCCCTTTATTAATAAAATATGTTGTTCCTCTCATCGATGTATTTTTATTTTAACAAGTTTATGCCTTCGAAATTTGTTGTCTATGCTTGATGTGACTTCGATAATCGTACTACAACTTAATGGGCGTATTACAACTCGATAGGTGCATACTTGATCTATATTGTTTGCAAAATTTGCAGTTAGTCAGATATTACAATTCGATAGTAGTATTACAACTTAACTAAGACAGCTTTACAAAAGATGGCTTGTCATTCTGCCAAGGATGTTCGTAGTAGATGCCCCTAATTTCGAGGGTCGGGACTCCTAAAATGTATTACTTCGAAGGCCGGGCCTGAGCTTATACATAGAACTTTCTAAGATTGTCCGCATTCCAAGGTCGGGGCAAGGGGTGGCCTTCCTGGTCTTCGAGGCGGTATGTGCCTGGTCGAACGACCCTTGTGATTTTGTAAGGCCCCTCCCAGTTGGGCTGTAATTTACCAAGGCGAGGTTCCCTGCCGGTGGCCTCGAATTTCCGGAGGACCCAATCGTTGACCTGCAGAGGTCGATGCTTGAATCGCCGATTGAAGAGCCTGGTGATTTTGAGTTTGTAGGAGATGACCTTGAGGAGCGCGTTGCCTCGAGTCTCGGGGAGGAGATCGAGGTTTATGCGTTTCTCTTCTTCATTGCTATCGTGGTCGTAGAAGGTTATCCGTGGTGAGGGGATACCGGCTTCGACTGGCAACACAACCTCTCTCCCATAAACCAAGTTGAACGGTGTTTGTCCTGTGGCTTCTCGAACTGTTGTCCTTGTGGACCACAAGATCCCAGGTAGGTCATCGATCCATGAGCCCTTGGCTCCCTCTAGCATGGTCTTTAGTCCCTTCAGGACTACCTTGTTGGCGGCCTCAGCCTGTCCGTTGGTCTGAGGTCGACTGGCAGAGGAGAATCTGGTTTCGATGCCGAACCGAGAGCAGTAGTCTTTCTTGGGTCCGCTGTTGAATTGTCGCTCATTATCCGATATAAGGACTCGAGGGACGCCGAATCGAGTTATAAGATTACGCCAAATGAACTATTGAACTTGCTTGTCGGTGATGGAGGCCAGTGGTTGGGCCTCGACCCACTTTGTGAAATAGTCGACAGCGACTAACAGGAACCTACGCTGGCTTGATGCGGTGGGAAAAGGCCCCAATAGGTCCATGCCCCACATGTCGAAGGGTAGAGGGGCCTGGATGGTGGTGAGGGGGCTGGCTGCTTGATGGGGCAAGTTGGCGTACATCTAGCATTCTTTGCACTTCTAGACCAAGTTCGAGGCGTCTTCCTTTATCGTTGGCCAGTAATACCCAGCTCGAAGGGCTTTAGCGGCGATGGTCCTGGCACCCTGATGGCTACCGCAGGCTCCCTCGTGTATTTCTCGAAGAACGTAGTCGCCCTCCTGCGGGGTTAGGCACCGAAGGAGTGGGTGAGTGAAGGACTTCTTGTACAGCTGCCCCTCATGGAGTACGAACCATCGGGCTTGCCTCCTCACCCTCTCGGCCTTCAGCTTGTTATCAGGCAGTACCCCATCCCTTGCAAAGGACACCAAACTTGTCTATCCATGTGGGGCTTCTGTCGAGGGTAGTTATCCCTCTATTGATACTGGGGGCGTTAAGCACTTCCCACATTATGGGGCGGGGTGACAGATCTTCGGCGGAGCTGGCCAATCTCGATAATGCATCTGTCTGCTGATTTTCTGACCTTGGAATGTGGGTGATGGCAAAGGTTGCCAGATTGCTTATTACCTCCTTGATTTTCGTGAGATACATCTTCATGCTGTCTTCTTTGGCTTCGAATTCCCCAGTCACTTGTCCTACGATGAGTTGGGAGTTTGAGTGGGCTTTGATGTTTCGAGCACCCGCTGCCCTACAAAGTTGTAGCCCAAGTAAAAGGGCTTCGTACTCTGCTTCATTGTTCGAGGCAGTGAAGACGAATTTTACGGCGTACTCCGTCCTATTCCTTTGAGGATCGAGGATTAACAAGTCGGCCCCACAACCAGCTTTCGGGGATGACCCGTCGACAAATAATTCCTAGGGACCTTCCATGACAGGCTCGGTCCTCGAGGTACATTCGGCGATGAAGTCAGCTAGCGCCTGAGCCTTGATTGCCCTGCGGGGTTCAAATTCTATACCGAAGTATGACAGCTGATTAGACCAATCCGTAACCATGCTCGACTGGTTTTTACCTTCGATTATCTCGCGGAGGGGTTGACTTGTTAATACTTTGATGGGGTGAGCTTGAAAGTATGGCTTGAGTTTGCGGGTGGCGATTACCAGGGCAAATATCGCCTTTTCGATTAGGGGGTATTTAGCTTCTGCGCCTCGAAAGGCGTGACTGATGAAATAGACTGGGTGTTGATTCTTTTCTCTCTCAGAGACGAGGACGGCGCTAAGTGCATTTTCTGACACAGCTAAGTACACGAACATCGTCTCTCCTGGTAAGGGAGAGACGAGTTTGGGGAGGCTGGCTAGGTGCGCTTTTAGCTGTTGGAATGCTTCTTCTGCTGGCCGGTCCCAGTCGAACGTCGGCTGCTTTAGTATTCTGAAAAAATATAAGCTTTTGTCTGCTGACCTAGATAGAAATCGTCCTAGTGCCGCCATACAGCCGGTCAGGCGCTGGACTTCTTTGACTGTTCGAGGGATCTTCATCTCAATTATGGCCTGAACCTTGTCGGGATTAGCCTCGATGCCTCTCTCGTCGACTAGAAACCCGAGGCATTTTCCTCCCTTTACGCCAAAGACACACTTTTCGGATTCAGCTTCATATTGTGGGCGCGTAGGGTGGACGGGGTTTCTCTAAGGTCCGATGCATGCTCTTCTTCCTGCTGGCTCTTGACGATCATATCGTCTACATAAACCTCGACATTCCTTCCAATATGATTTTCAAACATCTTGTTGACGAAGCGTTGATAAGTAGCACCAGCGTTTTTGAGGTCGAATGGCATCACTTTGTAACAGTAGACCCCTGAGTTTGTGGTGAATGCTCTGTGAACTTGATCTTCTTCTGCCATGGGGATTTGGTGGCATCCGGCTTTGGCGTCCATAAAGCTGAAGAGGGCATGTCCAGCGGTTGAATCGATAAGTTTATCGATTTTGGGGAGGGGGAAGTCGTCCTTTGGACAGGCCTTGTTCAGGTCCGTAAAGTCGACACACATTCTCCACGAGCCAGTTGATTTACGGACCAGTACCACGTTAGCAAGCCACTCGGTGTACTAGCATTCTTTGATGAAGCCTGCTGCCAGCAGCTTTTTCACTTCCTCGGCCGCTGCTTTACTTCTCTCGGCACCCTGATGCCTTAGCTTTTGCTTCACTGGTCGATGGCCCTCTTTGATGTTGAGGCGGTGCACCATGATCTCAGGATCGATGCCCGGCATCTCGTCGATCGTATAGGCGAATACATTCTGGAACTCGCGGATGACATCGATGATTTGAGCTCGGGTGCCGTCAGGAATCTGTTGCCGATCCTTATTGTCCTTCCCCTTGTATTATCGATACATACCTCTTCGTCTCCATCTACGGGTCGAGGCCTCTCATACTGTTTGGGGTTATCGGCAACATAGATCCCTATTGCGGGGAGGGGTCCTTCAAGC
Organism: Beta lomatogona; assembly: GCA_947646795.1. NCBI lineage: Eukaryota > Viridiplantae > Streptophyta > Magnoliopsida > Caryophyllales > Amaranthaceae > Beta > Beta lomatogona. The sequence continues at coordinate 2,674,021 of CANSNZ010001023.1, forward strand.
TCGGGGTGCTTCCTTTTGTTGGTTGTAGCGTCGCGCTGGTGCTTCAGGCTGTTGACATAACATTCCCGGGCAGACTTATGATCCCCGAATAATTGGGCGACCTTCCCGTCGTCGGCCTCGAACTGTAACAGTATCTAGTAGGTTGAGATGGCAGCTTTCACTTTGTTGAGGGTGGGGCGCCCAATGATGACGTTGTAGGGGAGATCAACATCGACGACGAGGAAATCTATGAGTTCGCTCCTCCCTCGACCTTTCTCTCCCATTCTCGTAGGAAGCTTGACCGATCCCAGAGGGTGGACGGATTGCCCCCCAAATCCTACCAGCGGTTGGCTGATGGGTAGGAGGTCACTCTTTTGATATTTTTCCTTTGCCAGGCAATCCATGGTTATGATATCCGCAGAACTCCCGCTGTCTATGAGCACTCGACCTACCCTCAGATTGGCAATCTTCATTTCGACGACCAGGGGATCGTCGTGTGGGGTTTGAATAGGCCGATGGCTGTCTTTGAAAGTCGTGGTGGGACAGGCTGATGTCCTGTTCATATCCGCCGTCCCGTGTTTCAAGGTGTAGAGGTGTTTCTTTCGAGATCGACTGGTTAAGCCACCCGAAGCGTACCCTCCGGCTATGACACTAACGAATCCTGCTGTTTCCTCACTCCTCGACTCCTTTTCTTTTCGTGGCTCCTTTTTCTTCTCCGCGGGGTTCTTCAAATATCGATTTAGTTTTCCTTCATCTGCCAACTTGTCCAATGCTCTCTTGAGCTCTCTACAGTAGCGGGTGGTGTGTCCGCAGTCATGATGGTACTCACACCAAAGCTTCTTGTTTCTTCTGTTGATGGAAGTTCTAATGGGTGTTGGCTTTGGTAAGGTGTATTTTTCCTTAATATCGAGGTATATCTCCCTTCGGTTGAGGTTGTATCGAGGGTCGTAGCCGTTGTCATCTGCCCGAGGCCTCTTCTCTCTTTCCCTCCGAGAAGCCTCTCGAAGGGGGCCACCTCTAATCCCACCGTCGCTTTTTCTTTTGTTAGCAGCTGGGCTCGTCATGCGTTTTACAGATGTCGGATGCTTGTATGAACTTCTGGGCGAGATTCATTGCCTCAGAGAAAGTGGAGGCCTAGCTTTCTGCGAGCTTTAGCTTGAACCGACTCGATGGGTAGACATCAGAGCTGTGAAAGCCACGCTATCTTGTAAGTTAGAGACCTTTAGGGACTCCTCATTAAACCTCTTCATATAATCTGCCAGGTCTTCTTCTCTGCGTTGTCTTATCGACATTAAGTGGATGCTGGTCTTTCAGTGCGATGAAGTTTTGCTTGAAAGCCGTCTCGAGAGAGGCGAAGCTCGAGATACTGCCCGGGGGTAGCCATTCAGTGTGGTGAGGAAGAACTTACACCAAGCTGCCTCGCTCCCTGTCTGCACTCTCATTTGTGCTTTAAAGGCAGCGAGGTGATCGACGGGATCTGTTGTTCCCCCATAATGTTTAATAGGCGGCACTTTCATCTTTCGAGGGTTGGGGGTTCGCATGATTTTTTCGCTGAAGGGCGTGATGAAACCGAGGTTCCCGAAGTGGGCGTCAGATTCTCCTTTCGTCTCAGAACTGCCGGCTTCGTCCTTGTTGTACTCCCGGGACCCCTCCTCGCGTTGTCGAGACCCTTCCCTCCTATGGCTGCGGTTCGAGAGTGCTACTCTCTCTTGTCTCGAGCGAGCCCGGCGCTCGTCCAGGATTTCGCGAGCATCCCGACGACCATGCCTGAGGGATCGCTCGATGATGATATGCCGGGCATCCCTCCGGCTAGGAGGGTCTCGTAGGGGAGCTCGAGGGGCTCGAGTTGACGCTTGTGGAACTGGGTCGTCGGGGGGAGGATTGCGTCCGTCCCGCCCCATAGTGAGTCGTGGGGCAGGAGGCCTGGTGGATGTTCCCTCTCCTCCGTTCTAAAGGCTATAGACGAGGGCCCTAAGTTCTGCTCGAGACTGTCGCTGAGGCGCTATGCCAGCTGATGTAGGTCCTACTGAGTGACATGATTTGGACTGGGTTTCTCAACTCGGGGGAGCTCAATTCGAGGGAAGTTTGTTCTCTCTCGAGGTGGTCCTCGATTGGCCGCGCTGGCTGCCTCTCGAGGAGCTACTTCTTCGAGGATGTGTTGATGTCTTTTTGAGAGTACGGGGGCCCTGCGAGGGTCGCCCGCTGTTTCATCAGCTACCTCGGGAGGGGGATTCTCTTCTCGAGGTGGTGAGTTTGGAGGTTGTTGGGTTCAACGGGATCTCCGAGCATTGGCCATGGCTTTTTGTTTGTCGATCCCCACAGACGGCGCCAACCTGTTTCGGGTGAAAACTTGTGAGATGAGGGAGTTAATCAAGACGAGGGACCGATGATCGTCCGAAATGACCGAGTGCTCGAATGATGCCGTTGAGACCTGCAAGAATGAGGGTTAGACTACCCGGGGGATTTCCGGGATCGCCCCTCCGACGCTCAAGTCAGCTAGGATGTATAACTGTAAGTATTGAGTGGTTGGTCTAGAATTGATTACCTGTTCATTGATGAGACATTGGGTATTTATAGCGTTGAGGATCCCTATAAAGGGAACATTGATAGGATGGGCCTCAGGGGGGCTACTTGGCTTATTGCCTTTTCACCCTTTGCTTGAGATCCCTAGGCACTGTGGGGTCAGGGTAACCATCATGTGGATCCCGTTGTCCCCCCTGCCCGGGGGTCTGACGGTCCTCCTCACAAGAACCAGGCCCAGGGAATATCGGGCCCAAACAGATGTTATTATTCAAATGTTGCAAGTATTAAGTAACGGATGAAGTATGATATAAGAAGTATAGTGAATGTAAAGTTAGTCAAATTTATATTATATGTCAGTTTTGAAAACTGACAACAAGTAATTGGAAACTATACTTTCTGGTTTACATATTTGCTTATAGTTTTCCAAAATCTGAATACAAAAAAAGGATAATGACCACGACCTTAAGTTTTGGTTCTTTTATGACTCTTTATTTAGTCTTTATGTCTTTTTAAACGATTTTCCAAATTGCTTGTTACATTTCTCTTTTTAGTATGTGATCCCCGTATTATTCCTACCTATTTTATCATCAAGTTTGTCATTCTCCCATCTAAATCTATGTATTTTACCCTTCTTTGTCGTCTACCAATAAACTAGTGTGCCCTGATTCCCTGACATACATCTTATAAATTCTCGTGCCAAAATGGAATGTAGCAAGTAAAAAAAAGACGGATGGAGTAATTTCAAATTTGATTTATTTATGAATAGTAGAAGTAGTAGACTTAGGAGGTTTCATTTTCGGTCGCGATAACTTTGTAGGAGAGAACAAATGAGAAGAGAGAGAGAGAGAATTGAGAAATTGTTCCAAAGAAAGGTCCCTTGAGTTTGTGATCAAAGTTTAAAGAGATCCTTTTATACTTGGGATTAATAAGAAATTCTTCAAATTTAACTTTGAATTATTACGAGAAAAAAAACCCAAAATTTGGATTTATAATGTCAATTTTTCCTTAATCTTTTACATCTAAATTATTAGCGAGGGTCTTTAAACAAAATTCTAATCGAGGCTAATTCCTCATGTACCTTTTCAGTAAAAAGATCCATAAATCTTTGAACTATACTGTAATTAAAAATCTTAATTAATTGTGCATTCAAAACCACCCATCAATATTGACACCCTAATCATAATCCCTTTAATTAGCCTAAATCTCGTCACACAATTAAGGTTGGAAAGTTTCATATAGGGCCGAGTTGCCTCCGTAACTCAAAATTCATCTATTGCTCTATGTGGGCATGCTCAAGCCCTACCATGGTGATAAGGAGAATCCTGAAGGGGCAAGTCGCAACGAGAGCAGAGGGCGGTCATAGCGTCAATTGATTGGAATATCGACAAAGTCGAGGCAAAGCAACAAATCTAATAGAGTTGTGTGCCGAGTTATCCTTTGGAAGGGTAGATAGCACAGCCCCACTATGTACAAAAAAAGCTCACACTCCAATCTTCAAGCCTAAATTGACTTACATTTGTGAACATAAGATTTGTGGTGTATAAATCTATTCTTTTCACTTTATTTAGGGTATAAGAAAAATTAAATTAAGATAAAAACTAATAAGGTCTAATAAGTTCAAACAAGCAAAAAAGAAAAAGTTTGACACTCACAAATAAGCTTTGCTACAGTGTCAAGTAAAAAACTTATATGGACCTGGTCCACACTAAATTAGTGTGGACCTAATGCTAATTCATGTGATTTATGAAAAAAAAAATTACTATATAAAAAAATAGATATAAAGATGAGTAAATATAGATTGTAAAGTTTGACTATGTGAAAAAAAGGTTAATATGTCACAAAGTGAAAATTTTATTATAATAAACTAATGTAAGAAAGAGTGACTATATAAAAAAACGGTCACTAGTAACTGTGTAGTGTAACTCAAGATTTTAAAAGATTACTATATGGAAAAAAGGGTCATTATGTTGAATAATTGGTTTTGGTCCACAATAATATTATTATTGTGGACCAGGTCCACGCAAGACTAACTCCAATGTCAATTAGTTCAGATAAGTGCAAATAAGCAAAAATAAGTTGAAAAAAACACACCCTATATGTAAGCAAGATTAACAGAATTCGTTGATACAATTAAACCCACTAAAGTATAGTTAAAAAAGGAACTAGATAGCACCAAACCTAAATTGACTTGGTATCTAATTACATCCAATAAAAAATAACTTGAAATCAAAAACCAAAATAATGTTGAAACCCCAAGCCAACCTTAGCATATCATATCTGCGTCCCTGAGTCGAAACCCACAGTCGGCAGTCAAGAGACCACCGCCTAAGTCAACTCGAAATCACCCAGTGTTTTTAAAAAAAAAAAAAAAAAATCTTAAAGACCAGTACAATGAAATTAATCCAGCTCAGAAATAGAAAGTTGTGACCCAAAATAACCAGAAACTGTAAACTGGCTATGGCATAACCTAGCCTGAAATCAATCCAATCGGCTCAATTGCCACCTCTACTTGCTCTACTTGCAAATACACAGAAACTTGATTCAATGTCCAAGGTTCAACCAACAATAAATGCTGCTCTCTCAAACACGGAATATCTACGCAAAATCACGTAATAGCTTCATTGATTAGACGAGAAACAACAGAGAGACTTTCACTAAGAAATAGTACATATTGAGAAAATAAGCCTAAAGCCCTTCAAAAGATATGGGGGCTTCCCTATCAGCAAATGCACAAACCTTAACAGAATGTTGCATTCAATACAACCCAACTAATTTATCTAAGTATAAATTAGCCTAACAAACTAAATGCGACACTATGCACATTGTTGCATTCATTAATTCCTGGACGCCACACCTAAATCTTCTGCTCCAAGTAAAACGGAGAACATGAATGCATGAAGAAACTAAATAAATTTACAGCAAAATTACAAAATACAAACAGCATCAGCGTCAGATGTGAACTTTACCATTTAAATGGGCCCTGACAACAAATGAGGGAGCAAGGTATCTACAGAAACTGGCCTGACATTCTAGCCTTGCAGGTTGGACATAGATAACCAATTGAACCAGCTTGCATTTCACAGCCGAGTGAATCTTGATGAAATTCGTTTCCACACCACACACACAATGTGCTAACGACATGTCCTGTCATCATATTTGGCAAAGAAGTTGGCTTTTGATGCCAAACAGAGGACCCAAAACCTTGATCCATCTGACCGTTAAATGACAAGACTTTTTGGTGCCCCATTTGAGCATTTGACTCTTGCGTACTCATAAAACTAAACTCCATGGGTTCCACACTAGTAGACCTCAGCCCTTCGAAATTTGAAATATTATCAAATTTCTCATTAGCAGCATACAGATCATTCCTACCCTGAAATTAGACAACAGAATATCTTAGAACATATACAATGATAAGCTCGTATTACTATTCTGTTTTCTATTTTACAGACGAGAATTCGAATCAGTCATTAAAACTAAGATATCACATGGTAATCCTTTAACCTGGATATGTAATCATTTAGGAAGATTTACCCCGCAAGGGAAAAAAAACGATTACATTCTAGCCAAAAGGGATTAATTGTTTTTTTTTTTGACATCGAGAAAATGTGCATTAATTAAAATTGGAGTACAGCCAAGTGCTAATACAACCAAACAGATTCAAACGAACATTAACAAGAAATTTATTAGTAGCTCGTACATACTTTAGGAAGAAAAAACTAACTATTACATATCCAGTCCAAAAGAAGTTTGTCTTAAGCGATGACGGGTGAGGTTGGATGATAAGTCTTGATGAAAAAGACCTGATATGAGAGGGAGCCTGTTGTTATACGAAATTATGACGATCTTCCGAAAGAGACTGTCGCACTACAGCTAGTGGACCCCAATGTCCACTAGACGCTAAATCCCAAGGTCCTTGAATAAAAACAACCTTCTGGAATTCTACTGAAGCAACTAACAATAAAGTCATGTCCATTGGTGACTTCTGACCCTGCTGCGAGGGTACCCAAAGTTTAGTCTCATTAGACTGAAACTCGAAAGAGGTGGAGGTCATAACTTGCTCCAAATCAAATTGGAAGGTCTCCCACAAGATGCATTTTATAGGTGTGATGACACTTGAAGTCATCACGAGAATTTGGGGCGAGTTAGATAAATGAACTTCGCCCCACTTAAGGATCCGAAGATCCAACCTCACAATCTCCAACCTCACAATCTCCAACCTTGAGGAACGACGCACAACATATCTTACTTAAGAACCTCCTCTCATCTTGACCAACACTCGAAGTCCTAAAGCGGCATAAACCCCACGACCAACTCCAGGATCATTAGCTCTTTTCACCAGGTTTCCTAGATCCTCCTTTGTCATAGAAAACCCAGAGCCTTATAAATTAATTGTTGGCTGAAAGTGATTTAATTCAAGCCAAAATGGATTATCTGTTCGCTAAATAGGATTACTATTTGGTGGTCTCATCCGGTCATACAAGTGGTGCTCCTATTAGAAACAACTTTATAATTAAAGTTGGCAACTGGACAGGTGGGGTTAAGTTCGGGTTGACATATACGGGTTGAAATTTTCAACTCTGACCCGTTTTTTTAACTTAAATGGATTGAAAATTTCAACCCAACCAGCCCACCAATAAATTAATCAACTTGAAATTAACCCTATATAAAGTTGATGCTTTCCCTTTCTTTGCGGAAGAATGAAAAAGGTTTGAAGCGCATAGTCTTGTGTACTATATCTTTTATGCTCCCTCTCGTTTTTTTTTTTTTTTTTTTAGTTGCAATATTTGCTTTTTCACAATCTCCAACAGACTTCTTTGGAAATTAATATCTCTAAAGTAAAAGTTATAAATTTCCTCAAAAAAAAATAAAAAAGTGTTATAAATAATTGATATTTGGAATCCTCGCAATAAGACAGATATAACAATATCTCACATGACTATGTTTTTTAAAGAAAATTTGTCAAAGTTGGTTGATGAATAGTGTCAAAATGTCCAATGGTGCAACTAAAAGAACAGAGGAAGTAGGTAATAGAACAAAGTAAAATATATATAATTGAACAACAACATTCTAAAGTTTAAACACAAGACTATAAATTAGTAAAAACAAATGACACCTCCAAATAATTGTTCTAAGTTCAAGCAAGAACTAAAATTTAGATAACCAGATTCTTCAATACCCCTCCGTCTTTAATCACTTGCTATATTGTTGTGGGCACAAATATTTAGGAGAGGCTAAAAATATGATAGGGACCATAACTTCATAAGGAAATGACATCTTCCGTAACAAAATAGATGTTACACTTTGACTTTCACGCTTGTCGATGCAATACCTTGACCATTAATAAATTTAATTATGGAAGTTAATATTATGGAAGTATACATTGAGACGAATCCAACAACATATCATATAGTAACGGTTGATTTTATCTAAAATTAAAAAATACATGGTCAAATGTAGTAGGTGAATAGTGCAATTTTCTCATTGTAACATCTATTTTGTTACGGAGGAAGTATTTGTGAGTTATAGGTAGGAAGATGACAAAAAAAGGGGAATATTAACCAATTGAGAGAAATTTTGAGAGAAATAATATGTGGATCCTAAAGTGAAAGAAAAGTATTAATTTATTGTGGGCCAATTGAGAGAAGGAAAGTGACAAATAGAAAAAATGATGCTTTATGTAAAAGATAATAATATAAAGCTAGTGGGCCCATTCGGAAAAATAAAATAAAAAGAAGTGGGTAAACTAATAAGAGACAACCCAAAAAGGAAAGTGGATAAACTAATAAGAGACGGAGAGAGTACTCAATGTGGGCTATGATTACCAAATAAAGCAATGTAGCAAGTAAAAAGAGAGATCCATTTATGGAAAAAATAGCAAGTGAAAAAAGATGAAGTATGATTTAGCAAAACTTTCCCATCTTACAACCTTTTCTACGATTTTTCTACTAAATAGTATATTTTGCATAAAAATATAGATGGATTAAACGGGTCAACCCAACTCAAAATTAACTGATTTAAATTTAATGGGTTAGGCGGGTTATATTTCGGTCGAAGATCAACCATAACCAAACCTCTTTAATTCAATGGGTCAATTAGGTTAACCCATTTAAGTAAATGGGTTGAAAATCTCAACCCCATGGGTTTTATAGGTCGGAATTTGGGAGCTCTAACTATAATAATTTGTCAAACTAAAATATTCGTACCAAATAACAAACAAATTAATGGCCATTCATCACCTAATCCAACCATGTCGATGATATTTGGGTCCAATAAAAAATATGCTAAATCTACCAGAAGATAGCCGAAGGTTTTGTTCTGTAAAGTGTCCACAATATCATATCATTACATCAATTGCATGGTCTTCAGGTTGGGTTGGGTCAGATTTATGCAAAATTTATCCGGCTGATCGCTTTCAGGGTTTCGGGTGGCAAATTCTTAATCCCCTTTGCAATACTCACAAGGATGATGAATTCAGAAGAAATGTATCCTTCCATTGATAATAAAAGCATTTCTCTGTTCTACCAATTCAATCTTTAGGCAACCTAGCAAATAACAGACTCCCAAAAAATCACAAAACTCCAGTTTCCACCTAGTGGCACATCCTGTGATGTGAAAGGCCAGTGTTGAAGTTTGCCCAACCTTTGTAAATATATATGGGAATATGGCCCCAAAAAGAAAGGGCAACTTCTCTTAACAACACTTCCCTCCCCCTCACCCCATTAAAAAAAAAAGAAAAAAGGAAAAGGAAAAAGAAAACACTATTTGACCTTATCGTTTATTTCTGATCATCTGACTATAGCACACACACGATAATATATATAAAGAAGACCAAGACACATCAGTACAAATTTACAATTTAAGCTCAGAAAGAAGAAAATTGCATTGTTTGATACCTTGTCTGAAAGAAAATCAAAGGCTTGATAGGAGCCAGACGATTGTCCCTGGGATGATGAAGTATCCATTAAACCACCAGATAAAATATTTCCTTCTGTTGCTCTCCATAAAAAATCATTTGCAACGCCCTGATTAGATCTTCCACCACTATTTCCAAAACCAATCATTAAGTCTCGATCCCGAGAGTGTCCAAGTTCATCTAACTTAGACAATCCCTGCATGGTCTCCATATATCCCTTGTTCAAGCTAAAACCAGTGTCACATGATTGCTGAATACATGCTTTGTCCAAGCTATACCTTGTCTCACATGATTGAGGCACACTAGCTAGACTAAGAGAATTTCCGTAAGTCACCCTCTCTTGCTTAGACTCGTCGCTAGTGCTAAAAGCTCCAGTATCATTACATTGCATGCCATAACTTTGCTGATTACAGGGCTTATTCAAGTTATAGCCAGCATCACATTGCTGTTGAAGACCAGCTAGATTAAGAGTATTGCCATGAGAGATCCTCTCTCTCCTAACTTCATTATTTTTGCTGTATGCTCCAGATTCATTATGTTGCACACCAAACCTATGCTCATTCATATTTATCTTGTTCAAATTAAATCCTGCATCTGAAGGTTGCTGAAGACCAACTAGATTGAGTAAATTGTTATCAGAAGGCCTCTCTTGCTGAACAATGCCCCTGGCACCACCGTAAATCCCCTCTCCCCTAACTTCATTGCTTTTCCCGTATGCTCCAGTTTCGTAATGCTGGACAGTATAACTTTGCTCGTTCATAGAGACCTTGTTCAAATTATATCCTACATCTGAAGGTTGCTGAAGACCAATCAGATTAAGTGAATTGGAATCAGAAGCCCTGTCTTGATGAGCAACACCCCTGGCACCACTGTAAACACTGGTTTGGTTGTCTTCAATGGTACATGTTTGCTGCCCCCACAGTGAAAAGGGGGATGTCCCTTCAGGAACAGTCTCATTCTGAACAGAACTTGGGAATCTTGTATTTATTTCAGGGATACTGCCAAAATCAAAAATCATCTTGTTAGTCCTTAAACTGCCCACCTTATCAAGTTCAGGCAGCTGCGTTGTAGTTGTACTGGAAGGAACAGCCATCACGTTATCCATGGAAACTTCACGGATGTGCTCATTCATTGAAAGGCCCGATAAGAAACTTTTTGGAACTTGTTCCTGCTTATCCTCAACGAAGTTACTGAAGCCCACTATTACATTAGAGACATCACTATGTGCATGATCATTGCTATTTATGACATTAGCAGCTAAATGTCTATCATTGCTTCCAGGAGCAAAAAATAGGTTGCTTGAGTTCATAACTTGATCGTCAGGCTCTTCACTATTTCTACTTGACATCTCCCTTTGGCTTTCTGCAAGGCTACGAGTTTCCTCGACCTGAAAACCTCCTGTTTCTCTAGGCTGAACTGTTTTGATGTGTAGAGCTGTCTCAGCTTCATTGGCAATATAACCACAACCATTATCCTTAGTAAGAATAGCCGCACAGCTTTCAGATCTTTCCTGAGCAATACAACGGTCAGCATCAACTGTTGCTTCAGCATCTTCCAACCTGCAAATATCGACCTCCGTCTCACTTACCATTTCAATAAAATCTTTCTCGACAAAGTCCTGCATCACATTTGTAGGTTGATCCCCTGATAAAATAGAAGAACGGTTCTCATTGGAATCTGCTAATGGAGACTCCATAAGCTCAAATCTATTAGCTGCAATCCCACATGTTTCCTCTTCCTTGTGAAGAACAACTGGAAATTCATCCAAGCTTCCAGGGTGTTGGACATCATTCACAGCATCAATGCCCAGATCAAGACCGCCATTGTTAGAAGCGTTTATCATCCCATCATCATCCCCAACTTCCAAACCTTCAGTGAAAATACTATTCTCGGCAGTCTTATGCCCCATGGGTCTATCTTCAAAGTTATCATGGCCTGACAAGTTTTCCTCATTTTCCACAAGCAGATCACTTTCGGAAACTACTTTGTCCTGTTGCAAAAGGTTGACATCAAAGTTGCCGCCATTTCCAAGATCTACCAGCTTGCTATCTGAAGGAGTACAACTCTCGTCATTTTCCACTAGCGCAACTGAAGATTTGCTTATTTCAGAACCTACACATTCAGTTGCATTTATTTCGACAAGGTTCTCGCATAAATCATTATTCTCATTATCATTATACACCTCATCGGGGCCAGAATTATTGTCAGGCTTCATAGCAGATAAATCAACTGCCTCTTCTACCTCCCTGACATTATTATGAATATTATGCGCAAAGTCCTCATGTTCATTAAAAGACTCATCAGCTGATATGTTATCATTTTGAGCTGCTTCTCTTTTCAGCTCAGCCTGAAGAGACATATTATTATTGCCAATTATATCATTTCCTAAATGCGTTTCAGCCTCCGAACCAGCTTCAGGTTTAATGGTAGACAAGTTTGAATTAATCTCGCTACTGGCTACAATATTATGAGCTGAAGAAACAGACGCAACATTCATTTCTACATCTCCCACTGTCCCAAGGATAGTGTCAGGGACCTCAGCACCAGAGACAGCGGAAATCTTTTGCTTGGCTGTAACCACCAGACCTGGTGAGACACCGATACTCTTCACATAGTTTTTCACATGTATGCCGACATGCCCAAAATAACTGCTCCTCTCATGGAACACCTTGTTACAAAATTGGCACTCGTACTTTCCATCTTTCATCACAATGTCATCTTCAATAGGTGCACCAGATTTTCGTCGCTTCCTCTTGTGACATGATACGAGGTGGTTCAAGAGCTCATCCTTCTCGCCAAATGCAGTGGAACATTTATGGCACTTCAAACCAGATGCTGCTTGTACTTCTCCCAGGTTAACATTTGTATACAAGGTCAATTGCTTTTCATTATCAATGGTCTGAACAGTAGAGAGCGAGAGCAGCTTCTGCTGACCTTCATGACCATTGGATTGAGGAGTGACACATAATGATGGGGCGTCGATTTTGGTTCCTAGATCTGTAGCCTGTAGCAAATTACATCAATTCAGGCACAGGGGATAAATAGAAGTATTGCAGGCGTTAAAGTGCAAAAATGACTAACATTTTCAGAAGCTACTTTGTTGTCGAGCAATGAAGCCTCAGGGCATTGTACAGAAGTTTGCTGCTTTAAATCTTCAGGGCTGGTCAGGGAGTGCAGATAAGAGGACACTTCCTTGCAGGACACAAAATACCGTCCATTAGGACTGCATAGCATCCAGCAGACATACTGTGTGAGTAAGAAGAGATAACCAAACTAAAGTCCAAAAATTACAAAAGCAATTACAGAGAACTAAAATTAAAAGAAAACTGTTTCACAATAACTGTCCACAGTTTTCCAGCTAACGTCTAAGGGCTTATTCATTACATTGCAAATTTATCAATTTGCCAATACAAAAAACAAGTTTCCAGATTAGCAACTAAAATAAAAGTAGTTTCAATTTCTTGAAGTAAGTTTTCATGAAACTAACATCTAATAACATCTAAGGGCCTATTCATTACATTGAGAATTTATCAAATTTTCCAATAAAAAGAACAAGTTATTAGATTAGAAACTAAAAAAAGTGGTTTCAATTATACTCCATAAGAACTTCGTTATACGACTACATCTGAAATCCCAAGGACCAATCCTGAAAACTAGCAGCCACGCCAAACAGACCCTAAGAAGCCAAGCAAATACTGCAGCAGAACATTTCACCATGCAGGTATGGTGCCACAAAATGATCAATGAGACTATGCGAGGAAATTCCAAAAAAACAAGGTTCTTTCGCATAAAAGCCAAACTCAAGAGAAAATAATTTTCTTGCATTATTAACTACCAAAACTCCAACAATAATAAGAAACAATAATTCTTATATTTAATCAATTGACAACAATAATGCTTCTGTCTTTTTTTTAAGACGAGGAAAAATACGAAGAATATATATGGAACATACATCAAAGGAAGACCAAAAGTCCTACAAGGATAAGTGTGATATTAGGGATAAGGATCAATTATTCTAAGTGTATCACAGTAAAAATTTATCTTGATCATGACATTTTTAAAAAGAACCCCACTTTACTAGGGTGTCATATTCTTGCTACATGCTTAATTAAGGGTGTCACTTCCAGTTAACCTGCTTAAGCCTTGATGAGTCTTTTGAGATGTAGTAGTTGCACAGGGTCTCATGAGGCTGGATTGGTGGGAAAGAGTATATATATTTCTGCGATAAAGGCAGGATACTAGCTACGTTTTTCTCTATTGACTAAATCTTTCGACTTCTTTTAAAGATTCAGGTAACAATTAACAACAAGATCAAGAACTTGAAGAGAAACTTCCTGCGATCTAGACTTGTTGCTCAAAGGAAAGAGCATCTCAGAAGTGAGATGTTGGCCATGTACATTATAATGTCAATAGCAGTGAGAGGTCTTTGTTACAGGAAGATGGAGTCCAGCAAGTTCAATCTTATGAGTAATATTAAACCTATGTCCCATTAGTATCATATAATATTCCCAAAGAACGGTCACGGATAAAATTGGTGAAGTCAATGTGCAAGGTGTTGTACACATGATTGAGAAATTTACTCTCTCAAATGTTTCTATTTTTTCCTCAATAGTCATGTTCAAGATATGGTCATTGTGTAATGCAAGGAGCCAAGTAGCCAAGACACATGGAAAGATAACCAATTTCTTCGCATTCCTTAGCCTCGTGACCGGTCCAATTCCAAGGTTTTGCTTGTCATAATTCTGGCAACTCATTGATCTTTATGGAGGTAATTCCTTGATAGGGAAATGCGAGAGCTCACTGCAACGATTAAATTTATGGGTTCCTAGCCATGAAAGGTTGACGACTCTAGGATCTCCCCTATTGATTCTTTGAAAAGCTCCTGCAAATTACTACTGCATTATTCATGCCTTCTTACCATCATATACCCTTTAACCTATTGCAACTTTCATTCAGAAGATTAAAATTTCTTCAAGGGTTAGTTTTATTTTGACAACTGACATCAAGCATAAAAAACATTGAGGTACTATATTTCACCATATATTTAAATGCTTTGCAAGTCACCAGTGGTTATAACTGAAATGAAGAAGTTTTGGTGCATTAAAAAAATTATGAGTTTGTTAGTTTACTATTATCAGTATTCTCTGGTTTGAAAAAACTAAGGAGAAGTTGAAGGGTGTGGTTAGGGGTGCTAATGAGCCAAGGTGGCTCGCAAACTATTCGAGTTTGGCTCGGTCAAAGCTCGGCTCGAGAGGGTTCGACTCGAGTTCGGGATCGGCTCGAGACCTTAACGAGCCGAGCATGAGCCTAGCGGAGTTCGGCTCGAAAGCTCGCAAAAAATGATCGAAAAATTTTAAAATACAATTTTTTATACATTGATTTTTAATCCAACTTGGATTTCCACTTAAAAAAACATAAGGGCCAGTTTCAAGCCCACTTCAAAAAAACAAACCAGATTTAAATTTTTGGCCCAATTGAAAAATACAAACCAAATAGATTCATGGTAATTATTTCCAAGCCGTTCAAGCCTTAAAGGGTTCTGAAAAACCCTAACTCTCTAATCTCCAGCGGAACGTTCTCCAGCTTCACAAATCGCACACTCGAGTCTTCACGCTGGTCTTTGGCGCCGAGCAGCATGGTCTTCGATGGCGGTGAGCAGCGTGGTCTTCAACAGCGAGCAGGATGACAGGTAAATGAGGATAATCTGCTTTCTTTTTCGATTTTCAATTCGTATTTATCTGATTAAAGTTTCGATTTTTACATTTGTTTTTCCGAATTTTTTCATTGGTATTAAATGAGGATTATCTAATTTATGTTTCGATTTGAAATTTAAGTTTTTTCGATTTTTTACCTACTGCATATAAAATTTAGTTTCGATTATTTGATGGTAATCTGGTGTTCACTTTATGTTTCAGCTCTTGCGTATTTACTTGGTTGTTTATTTTGCTTAGCTTTTCGATTTGAGAATTTGAAAATGTTCTCGAGCAGGATAGTTCACGAACCTTCTCGATCCGAGCCGAAGTTTTTTTTTTCGAGCTCAAGCCGAGTTCGGTCCTTCCCATTCTCGAGCCGAGCCATGTTCGGTCTCGGCTTGGCTCGTTAACACCCCTATATGTGGTCTATTCAGCTGATTTTGACATATGTGAACTAATTGAAACTTATTTTGAACTCACTTATTCATAACACTCCCTCTGTCCCTTAATAGACTTCCCATTTCTCCAACGCACATTTGCCAATGCACGTCTTGAATCGTTAATATCTTTAATTACATATTAGTAAAAATTATAAAAGTTTGATTTTCCTAATGTACACAATGAGTCGAATCAAACAAGACCCCACATGACTGTTTTTTCTTATATATTGGAAAAAAAATTGGAAGGTATTCTTCACTTATGAATAGTGGTAAAATTAGAAATGGGAAGTCTATTTAGGAACGGAGGGAGTAAGTCAAAATAAGTTGAACTGAAAACAATACCTATGAAGTGTGATGTGATTGCTTATAGGGGATTGTGGTGATGCATTTGGTTAAAAATTCTTAGTTCCTAATACCAGATAATATACTCGAGGACCTTGACCAATTGAGTTTTTTTGTGAATTTAGGGTGTCAAGGCTTCTCTAGAATTACTCGACTTTTAAGATCTAAAAAACTTGGATTTCCTTATAATAAGTGATTATAATTGGGAAAAGCTTGGGATTTAACGATTCATATTCCTCTTGTACTCGTGTCAAATCCTCAATGCTATGTCATGACCTCATGAGTATGGACATATGACACTTTGTGTTCGACCAAAACCATGGAGCTTTTTTTTTTACATGTTAGCAAGTTTGAAACTCAGACCAGCACTAATACCCAGGTCTAAGTAACATAGCTCGCATAGTTTACCAGTAATATATATATATATGCACTTTCCCATCTCAAAAAGTACAAGAAAAGATTAGAAAAGCAAAAGAAATGTTCTGAGAACACTCCACAGCATTATGGAATGAAAATCTCCATTTGAACCCGTTTGCATGGCAACATATGACACTTTATGTTGGACCAGAAACATGGAGCCTTTTTTTTTTCTTTACATGTCAGCAAGTTTGAAACTTGGGCCTGCACTAATACCCAGGTCTAAATAACATAGCTCACATAGTTTATCAGTAATATATATGCACTTTCTCATCTCAAAAGGTACAAGACAAGATTAGAAAAGCAAAAGAATCATCTGAGCACACTCCACAGCATTATATTATGGAAGTCCCCATTTGAAACCATTTGCATGGCACCAAAGAGATGTTGAACAAAAGTCTTCTACCCAAAAATCATGGTATGGCTACTCAATATATTAGATTATCAATTTGCAAATTGCAACTATTCAATATGAAGCTACCTTCTCACATGTTAACTAACTACTCGAGAGTCGAGACCTAGCTCAAAATCCTATTCCGAGAAGCTATCCATCCACCAAGAAAAATTAAACCCATGACCTAAGTTTGTAAAAAAATTATCGAATTTTTCATCATATACGCCCGACAATTTTTTTATTCACCATATACCCTTGATGTTTTCAAAATTCACCATATACCCCTCAATTTCTTCAAAATTCACCATATGTCCTTAATAACTAATGACCGTCAAATTTTTTAATCATTAACTTCTAATTTCGTTATCAAACCCTAACTAACCCTATTTGAGTCGTTAACTGTAATTGACCATATTAAAACACCACAAATGGTCCCTTTTATCACTTTTCCTCCATAACTTTCTTCTTCTTCTTTGGCCTTAGGTGTTGTTTCAATAATATCTATTAGGGTAAATAAGTGAAATATGGATTAATTAAGGTTTAGTAATGGAATTAGGAGTTAATGATCAAAACAATTGATAGTCGTTAATCATTAAGGACACATGGTGAATTATCAAAAATTGAGGGGTATATGGTGAATTTTGAAAACATCGAGGATATATGGTGAATAAAAATATTTGTCGGGGGGTATATGATAAAAAAAATCCGAAAAATTATTCACTGCTCTTAACAAGCCAAACCTTATACAAATCGGATTTTTCACCACGGATACCATGAGGTTTTACAAAATTTATGAGGTACCCCTACGGTTTCAAAACTTTATCGGGTATCCCTTAAATTTGCATATAATGTACTAGACACCTTCAATAACTTACTAATGTTGATTCTGTTAACTTATATGACCCAAAATCAGTTGACCCCTATCCTAATTCCCCTAATATTTCACATTATGTCCAACAAACAAAGCCTAAGCACATAACTATTTAGTATAAAACTTTGTTTGGGAGTGAATAATTTAAGTTAGCCTAAGCACATAACTATTTACTAAACAGAACCCATGACCTAGCTTAAATGACCCAAAATCTTCGTCTAGCAGGTTATTGATTAACAACAACAAAAATAGTAAAAGGCTCACTTCCCTCCTACTTAAAAATTCAAAGATAAAAGTATTATGTAAGTCGAGAGATGAAAAAGGGGCAAGGGAAAGTTTCTTTAAAAAAAGGATCCTCAAAAGAGTTCAACCTCGGATTAACCTTAAGGGCATGCTTAGATTAAAGGTAATGCATTAAGGGGGTAATAAAAGTCAAACTAAGGAAGATTAAGATGGTTAGAGATGATTATGAAGGGGAAAAAGCGGTTATGAAAAAGATAAGCTCATATTGATAAGAAGAAAAGGGAATGAATAGGGGAATTGGAACCTTCATTATGGCGGTAATAGTTACCCACCACCCCCCTAAGGTAACTGTTACCCTCATTTAGAGGGTAATAGCTTCTTTTTTCCTCCTTTCTCATCAAAACAATACTACATCATCCCTGTTATAACCATCTCAATTCATCTTCATTTTTATTAAGGTGGTTTGACTTTTATTACTCCCTTAATCCATTACCCCCAATCCAAGCAATGCCCTAAGGAACTACAAGTTAAATTAATTACAAAATGCAATTAACATATTTAAGAGGATAGAAGTCCTATAAATCCCTAATATACATTACTTCACTACGCTCATCGAAGAGTTACAAACTATTTAAACAACATGCAGAATAAGCATGTATTATAAATTACGGTTTTTTCACCAAATACCCCTGACAAATAAACCATATACCCTTAATGTTTCAGATATTCACAATATACCCCCGAGCTTCCGAAAACGTTCACCAAATACCCTTTTTCTAACGGACGTTAACTTGCCGTTAGCTTTATTTACCATTTTGCCATTATTAACCCTAAATTCTAACCCATAAACCCTAAACCCTAACCCTAATCTAACCCTAACCCACCCTCCCCCCCCCCAGCCCGCCCTCCCCCCTTCCCTCCACCTCAAGTCGGCGCCCCCACCCCCCCTCCCCTCCCTCCACCGCCGCAAGCACCCTCCCCCTCCCCCCTACCAACCCAACCCCCACCCACGCGATTTAGCCGATTTCCGCGGAACCGATTACCCTCCCCTCGATTTCCGCGGAACCCAGCCTCCCCTCCCCCTCGATTTCGCGGGAACCCAACCTCCCCTCCCCTCGATTTCCGCGGAACCCAACCTCCCTCCCCCTCGATTTCCGTATTGAATACGAAAATTGTTACCGCGAAAGTTATCGGAACTTTGTTCGACGAACCGCACTCGGGGTGGGGCACTCGCATGAGGTGGAGGGGGGAGGAAGTGAGTGGGGGGATGCGGCCGTGGAGGGGAGGGGGGGCGGGGTGCTGCGGAGGAGGGAGGAAGGGGCCGGCATGAGGTTGAGGGGAGAGGGAGGGAGGGGGGTGGAGGGGTAGGGAGGGTGGGTTAGGAGTTAGATTAGGGTTAGGGTTAAATTCGGTTTAGAGTTTAGGGTTAATAATGGCAAAATGGTAAATAAAGCTAAAGGCAAGTTAACGTCTATTAGAAAAAGAGCATTTGGTGAACGTTCTCGGAAACTCAAGGGTATATGGTGAATATCTTAAACATTGAGGGTATATGGTGAATTTCGTGATTTCTTGGGGGTATTTGGTGAAAAAACCGTATAAATTATAAAAATCATTAGATTCCAACTATATCGCATCAAAAATGATTGCGTATCAAAGAAATGGAGAATAAGCATGTATCGCAATTCATGAAGGTCATTGACGACGAACTAAATTGCATCATACGCACTTGTGTATGGGAGAAGAAATTTCCATACATAACTACATAAAGACTAAGGCAACCAAAAAAATTATGAGAAAAAAAAAATTTCCATCATGTTTGCAGTAATGATCGCATTGTCGCAAAAGCGACTTGTAACGATGAATGCAACTCATAATGGCTAAAGCAACGCAAATTTCTTCCAGATAGTTCCTTTCACTTCCTCAACCTATTTTTAGCCTCATTTGCATTTTTAGTATAAGAATTATTCTTTGAACATCATAAGATCAAACCTATCATAGCATGAGTTGATTATATGT
Organism: Beta lomatogona; assembly: GCA_947646795.1. Taxonomy (NCBI): domain Eukaryota; kingdom Viridiplantae; phylum Streptophyta; class Magnoliopsida; order Caryophyllales; family Amaranthaceae; genus Beta; species Beta lomatogona. The sequence goes on from CANSNZ010001023.1 coordinate 2,693,855, forward strand.
TTAACGAATGAACAATTATTGAAAATATTGGTTTACATCAAAAAAAGTGTTTGGTTGGGTGGAAGACATTTTCTTGAAAATTCGAATTTCCTGTTTTCTTTTGTTTGGTTTAGAAGAGTGAAAAACAATTTTCCAAATGGTGGAAAATAGCATCCGTAGACCGTAAGGATGGAAATCGTTTGTCTTCTCAAAGGAAGGGAGACCACATTTTCCTACTGATTCTTCATCTTACTCTTTCCTTCCATCCATCCTCCTTTCTCATTTCCATTCTTCTTTTCTCTCTAACTTTTCATCCAAGGAACCAAGCAACGGAAAACTAACTCATAATTGTCTTTTCCATTAAAATTTACCAATGAAACATAGCCTAAGCAGATAACTATTTACAAATATTTTTCATAAATTTTGATAAAACCAAGGATAAAAAAGTTCTAAAGTGGCGAGTCATGGTTAAGTAACAGATGGCCACAAAGATGTCATTTTTGTATCATTGTAGTTTTGCGGAAGGAAAATCCGAAATCTATTACAACTTAGCGAATATTTAATGGAACGGACAAGTTAAATTTCCAAGCTACGTCACACCAAATAGCTTTCCTTATCTATTACAAACCGCGTGCATCAAATTTGTAACATTCTTGAACCAAAACCACATTCAAGGCCACCCATTAATTCGAACCAAACAAAAAAGCCTGCGGGCCCATCAAATTATCAAAAACAAAGCTTAAAGATGATGCAAGTATGACCATAACTTTGAGCATCATCAACAACCTTATTTTTCATTAGCTAATTTCACGAGAGCAACAAGAGAACTAGCTATTCCTAACAAAAGTCCTTTGATCTTTCACATTATACTTCCAGCATTCTAAAATAAATGCAACACATTCCTTATAGAAAATAAATGAACATTTCTATTTTTGGTTAAAGGGTACTCTTCATATATCTCTTCATCATATGGGTCCCTCTTTTTATCTCTCTCTATCTCTCACTCATCACATAGGCTCCTTAAATATTGTACATCCCCTAAGTTGCACTTATTAGGGAATGCAAAAAGTATTACATCGGTCCTAGAGACAAAGATAAGTTCTAGTTAAATTCTTGACATCCACCTCATTCAATGTGTGTGAATGTGATCATTGAACATCTCTCGTTCTTGTAGTCGAGAACACTGTAACCAACATGCCTCATATTTCCACCATGTACATGACACTTAAAATAACTACGTAGATCCTATTACTATAAAAGTTTCTCTAATCATGCACTACTAGTAGATGGGCCTATCCACAATCTCCAATGAAACAAACTATAAAGATGAAATTTTCCTCCATGGTGACATATTGATCTTTAGAATTATGCATCTCCTTGCTCTTTAACTTCTTGAAGTAACTCTTATCTATAAACTTGATAATAAGTCCAAAGCTAAAAGGCCCTTCTTTACTGTATTTTATCTTCATCCTTAAAAACAAACTTTTTTCCATTTCAGTGTAAATCCACAATAGAACTTCTAAAAGACGTGTAACTTTTTGATATAACTCTTATTTATAATCTTGATGATAAGTGCAAATCTATAATGCCTTTCTTTATCACATTTCGCCTACAACCTCATATATATAATTTTGTCTCTCTTTCAAGGTAATTCCATACTAAAACTTCCAAAAAATACGTGTGACCGACTTACTTTTGAAAAGTACACACATGTCAAGCCTAGGAGCAAGGCGAGTCCAAAGGGCACATCAACTTCTTACTTAAAACGCCCAAGTCAATTTACCAGGTTCATCATCAACTTCTTACTTGCTTACAACTGTCTACACTCTCTCTCCCCTGTACTTTAGTTCCATGCCCTAAAATCACACGGATCAAGGCTCTTAGTCAGTCTAGCTTACCAGTCCTCCAACAGCTCAAGGATTTCTAATTCATGGACAATGATGCACATCCTACATTAATAAAAAAATCTATTCCAGCATTTCAATTCAACTACTTATACATTATAATCAACAACCTAACATAACATTGTAACATTACCACAAGTTTAACAAAGAGAAAGAGAGAAAAAAACCTTAAATATCGTCGACAAAACAACCAAGCGCGGCCTTGCTTTTTCTTCATAGCAATCAAAACCTTCCAACCATTAGGCAAAACATCTCCAAACACATTAGCATCAACAATCTTCCTCTTCTTCCTTCTACTCCCCCACTGACCATCCAAATCCCTAACAAACCCTAACAACTCCTCAGCATTCTCCATCCCTTCCGTCCTCCTCCTAATTTCTTCCCCATACGGATCCTCCTTCTTCCCTAACTCCACCAAATCCACCACCTCTCCATTCTTATTCACCAACTCTCTCTCCGCTTCTTCCGCGGCCTTCGCCTTGGCCTTGGCCTTTTCCTCCTCCTCCTTCTCCTTCTTCTCCTCCTTATTCTCCTCCTCCACCAATGCAATCGCCATCACATCAGTACTCACAGTAGTACCAACCACATCCGGCTCACTATTCGGCTTCGGCTTCCGTCCCCTCTTCCGCTTCCTATCATCAAGGAATGCGTCACTATATTCAACATTTACAGGCACAAGCGCGGAAACATAATCAACATCCTCTCCCTCACCACCGTTGAACAACGACTTAAAGAGAGAGATTATTCGCGAATTATCCGCGTCTAGAGGAGAGAGAGTAGCGCGCGTTTTCTGTGCGCTGAGGTTGGTGTTGGTGTTGGTGTTGGTGTTGGTGTTGTTATTGTTGTTGCTGGTGTTGTTGTTGGAGTTGCGAGGAGCAAGGCGAAGGCGGGAGTAAGTTTGTTTGCGGCTACCGGCGGATTCGTTGAAGACGGAGCGGTCGATTTTGGGGATAACGACGTCGTCGCAACGACGGAGGTCGAAAGCGTGGGAAGAGCAGAGAGAGAGTGCGGTGAGTTCTGATTGAGAAAGAAGACGGAGATCGACGGTTGGGATTGATTCTATGGAGAGGTGATTCGACGGTGGTGATGGACCCACCGTTGATGCCATCGTTGGTGTAGAATGGGGAGGAGAGAAGGGTGGAGGGTTTTTGTTGTGTTGGATGGGAAGTACGGCGTAGAAGGGTGAGAGATGGAGGAGAGAGAAAATATGGGCCGAGTTTTATGTGGGCTTTTTTTTTTTGGGGTTTGTGGAGATTTGTTTGTGTGTTTGTAGGTTGAGATTTTTTAGGGCCAAGCTGGGTTTGTACTTGTATCGAGTATCGTGTGCATTAAAGGGAACAAATTTGGGTGTAAATTTTGTTTGCCTTGTTCCATGTGATTTATCATATTTTGCTATTAGGATTTTGATTAAACTAGATTTTTTGACTCAATTATTAGAGGTTTTTTCTTTCTCACTTCTGGTGAGAATTTAGAGTTTGGCTTTTTTTCATAAGTTTACTATTACTGTCTCGATTTCTTTCTAATCATTACACTTAACCTTTTTACGATTGTCAACGTAAATGTTTGAACATTAATATTTCTAAATTTCCATTTGTAAAATTATAAAAATTTGATATTGCAAAAATACGTATTGAGACGAATCAAATAAGATTTAAATGACTATATTTTTCTTTACCCATTAATCACAAATGATAGTCAAACATAAATTTGTGAATAGTGTCAAAATTCAAAGTATGTTAACAATGATCGAAGTTGTGCTTTGGAGAAGGTGAGCAAAAATATGTTGCATCTAAAAGAAACAGACGAAGTATAAGTTTTTATGAGATCGTTCGATACTAATCTTTGATTTGACTTGATCCTAATTCAATGAAGCTTTTATGAGCTCAAGGCTCTATGTGCTTAACCAAACTTATAAGAAATGTGTGTCAATAAATGGTCTCCATCCCGACAATCCATGTGATGATAAAGATTCATCATAGCAACTTTCAAGTTTTAACTAACATTCGTTGAATGTACTTATTCACATGACTTATGTCGAATAGACGTGAATATAAGTTATAGCCTTTTTTTTGCTTGTACTCTCTCATATCAGTACTTAGGACTTAGAAATCGTCCAACCCTCTCGAGGAGCACTAAAAAACAGGTTTTCTTAGAGCACAATTAGGCTTGTCCTTAATTATATTATTGCTGAAAATTCTAAAGAATCAAATAAGGTGGTTTGTTTTACATGACTTAAACATTGGAGTATTATTTTCTTAATTATTATTCCAGCCCATTACCACTTTAGTTACAATAATGGATGATAATGAAAATTTAGAAGAAAAACATATGCCCAAGACAAAGTTCTATAACCATAGACTGATTTCTTCATAAAATTATGAAATGTTCATTATTATTATTATTATTATCTATGACTCCATTTCATACTTAATAAAACCTAAGCTTGCTGATAATTTCAATCATTAGCTATTAAATTTAATTTCTTTTAGATACCCAAATCTTCACAAGATTGCATGACTTTGAGTCATTTAAAATGACCCACCACATAAAAATGTCAAAGAAAACAATATATTTGGCGAGTGGTATAATATATAATCAAAACTCAAAAGGGATTTACCTACCTTATCCTTCATGACCTTACCTTGCCTTTCTTAGAATAAAATATTGACGAGTGGTCTAAATATCTGTCGATATTCAAGTGGCATACAGTTACACAAAGGTTACATATGCTCTTATATTTTCAGTTAATATAACCCTTCCTAAACTGAAAAGGCTAAAGTATTGAAATCTTGGATTTTTTTGGCTAATCTGCTGAGAATGATTGACGTGTAGTACTGAAAATATGGTTCAATTTGCAAAATGCAAAGGTTGAAAACTACCTGCACCGCTTAACCAATTTTTCCTCTTACCAATTACCATGCACATTTTTATAAAATACTATTAATCAACTTGCAGACGGTTTTAGTCTTTTAGAGGACCAATTAGGTGAGAATTGTTTTGTCCTAACATGAGTGATGATAAGTTTATTTGGGTACTAGTACTATAGTACTATGTGATTGATAAGAGAGTGTCGTTATCAATTATGCCAATCCAACCAAAAAAAATGCCAGAATATATCAGAAGATTCCTCTACGTTCATAAATAATTGGCGAAAATACGGAACACCCATGTGAGGGGAGTCATCGGTGGTACTTCCTTCACGTACGGGCATTTCTCTAGTCACTGCTCGATGGAAACTAGAGGGAGCAGGGAGTTGTAACGGGCATCTAATCGGTGGTTGGTACTTATCTATAGTACCTCTCTGTTTTTTAGTTGCTACATTTTATATATGAGTACTATTTATATTGAAATTTTAACTTTGAGTTTATTTATGTGAGAAAAAATATTAGTTAAGTCTTATTTGATTTATCTCAATATATATTTTCCAAATATATAATTTTTATAGATTCTTCTTATATGTAGTTAAATATACGGTTTTTCACCATATACCCCTGACATATTGGAAAATTCACCATGTACCCCCAATGTTTCAGATATTCATCATATACCATTGAGTTTCCGAACACGTTCACCAAATGACCTTTTTCTAACGGACGTTAACATGCCGTTTGCTAAATTTACAACTTTGCGATCATTAACCTAATTAACCCTTTCTCCCCATAACCCTAATGGCCTAATTAACCTAACCCTAATGCCCTAACCCTAACCACCACCACACGAACTCTACCCACCACCACCACCTCCCCCCCCCCACCCCACCCACCCCGACGACCAACCGCCAAAGAACCGCAACCCCCACCACCCCCTCGATTTCCTGCGGCCCTTCGCCCCTCCACCTCGATTTCCCGCAAGCAATAAAACGGTGGCGAGAGAGGTGTTCGGGGGTGGCGGTGGTGTGACGGTTCGAGCCAAGAAAGAGGAGAGAGAGAGAAGAGGGAGAATTCGTGGGGAAAGAAAGAGCGAGTGAGGGAGGAGGAAAGGGGCTGGTGCTAGGCAGACTGTGGCATCGCAGGTGATTCGGGGGCGTGGGTTTACGGGGGAGGGGGAGAGGGGGTCCGGGGGGGAGGGGAGGTGGAGAGGAGAGGCGAGGGGGCTGCGGGGGTGGGGTGGAGGGGAGGGGGTGGGGTGTGGCGTTGGGGGTGGGGTGGGGGGAGGGGTTGGGGTCTTTGGGTTGGGTGGATGGGAGGGGGAGGGGGGGGGGCTGGGGTGGCAAGGGGGTTGGGTTGGAGGGAACGGTGGGTTTGGGTTAGGGGTTAAGATTAGGGTTAGGGTTAGACTTTAGGGGGTTAGGGTTAGGGGTTAATAATGGCAAAATTGTAAATAAATCAAACGTCAACTTAACGTCTGTTAGAAAAAGGCATTTGGTGAACGTTTTCGGAAACTCAAGGGTATATGGTGAATATCTGAAACATTGAGGATATATGGTGAATTTCGTGATTTGTCAGGGGTATTTGGTGAAATAACCGTTAAATATATTAATGTTTGAAATTGTGTCTCGAAAACTGTGAAAAAAAAAAGCAAATGTAGCATAACAAAATACGAAGGAAGTAAGTATAATGGTACTCCTTGGTATCTTTTTACTTTTCCTATATGCTTGTACACGTTTGTTATACTACCTCTATTTTTTTTAGTTGCAACATTTGCATTTTGGAACTATTCATCAACCAACTTTGTTAAGTAATCTCACACCATTATATTAGAAAAAACATAGTCAAGTGGGGTCTTGTTAGATTCGTCTTAATGCGATGATTCCAAATATCAAATTTTTATAATTTTTACTTACACCTAATATGAGATATTAACGTTTAAATAAGTGTCTCGGTAAATGTGAAAAGGCAAATGTTGCAACTAAAAAAAACAGAGGAAGTATGTAGTTAAAGAAAATCTCACATGTGTGGACTAATATAACTGTTTCATGTCATTATAAAACTCTTTCATGTCATATTGGTTTGTTATATATCATTACAGAACTGTTTCATGGCATTTTGAAGTCTATGTCATGTCATTTATGAAACTCTATCATGTAATTGATGTGTTCCATATTAATATGGAGTTGTTTCATGTCAATTGTAAATTGTTTCATGTCATTGTTGGTATATATTATGTAGAGTTTAGTTTCATGTCTTTACGAAACTGTTTCATTTTAAATCTATCTCATGTCATTTATAGACATTGTTCATTGATCAATCAAGCAGTTATCGAGAACAGGGAATCCCCACGAAGGTTTCATCTTTAAGTCTACCTAATTAGACGACAAACTACTTTAAGAACACTTGTAGTAACAGCTCAGTAACAAAAACATATATACAACTAAAATAGAGTAGCAGCGAAAGCAGAGAGGTGATGACGACACAAACAAAAGAGAGAAGAAGGGCAGCAACATGAAGAAGAAAGAGAGAACAAATCGGCGAGCAACAACGCGGCTCCGACAAACCAATGAAAACGTCGGCGAAGAGTAGCAAAGAGGGACGTGCGAGTGAGAGAGAAAAGGGAAGCGGGGAAGAGAGAAAACGAAGGTTTGCTGGTGCCGGAGGAGGTGGCTAGAGGAGAGAGAAAAAAGGAGAGAGGTGGTTGTCACACCGTACCATAAGTGATGGTATAACAGTAACACCCAATATTTTGTGGTAGTCTTATAAATACTCCACCATTTGGACGTTAAGAGTATCTCGATCAAAGACTATTACCTAATGATTGTCTTATAATTTGCTTTAGAGTTGGCAAAAGTCGACCTAACTCATTGGTCCAATTCGAATCCGACCTAATTTTAGCAATTTGAATTGAGATTATTGACCCATTTTATTAACTAGCTAGATCAATCTTTTTGACCCGTCTAATTAAATGGTTTATTATATATGGCTAGAATTTTCAATGATTCGCTTAAATAAAATCTCCACCCGTTTATGTAAGCACGTTGAGTTTGGTTTGGAAATTTCTTAACTCCTAACAACTCGAACTTGACTCAACTAGCCACATTATCTGCTCTTATCAATTTCCTTTGTACTCCCCTATCTCTTACCACATCTAACCTTTTGATAGAGGTAAATAGGTGATAAATGTCGAGTCAAGTCGAGTTTGTGTTGGCTGTGTCAAAAAATTTAGCCTACATGTCGGTGGGGCAAAATTTCGCACCAATTTTTGGTGCCCGAAACCCGCTATTTTGGGTCAAATATAGTGGGTTTTTCGGGCCAAAATCAGGACAGGTCAAATTTTAAACAAAAAATCATTTTTGAGCAATCCAATGCCCGGTAAAAAAAATTGAAATCCGGTTGGGCGCAAAAATTCTACCCACTCCCGAGCTTTTCGAGCTTGGTCAACTTTGGTCAATAACTTAGTAATTGATAGCTATTCAACAACTTATCTTCTGAAAATATATTCTATAATAAGAGTTGAACTAATTTAAATGGAGAATTTTTTGAAAGTTTTGTAGAAGTTTTTTTTAAGCCAAAGTGAGTCGCGCAATTTTTCTTATCTCAGGGATTAACCTATTTGTGTGGGGTGATCCCCTTAAGGATACCTTCCAATCCGGGCCTAAACCCCGGAAAGTAAACTAAGCTCACTGAGATGTAACTTCTTCGGCTACGTGAAAAAAGTCATTGTTAAATTGTTTTATTATTATTATTTTTAAGATAGTTATCGATAACAAAATTTTAGTTTCTCCAACGATAAACATTATATCTACTTTAAATTATACTAGTTTTGAAGCCCGTGCGTTGCACGGGTTGTTACTTATTTTATCTTTTTGTAAATTTTTTTGTTAATATTATTGTCAATTTTGTGTTGCTGTGAAATGAGATTTTTCAACACTATTGTATTTATAACTTTCTCCATTCCTTTTCTATTACAACAATTACCGCTTTGGGTAGTTTCATCTTTTGGAACCATTTCACTTTTGGAAAAACAAAAGCAACTATTGTTGACAATATTGCCTTTATTTTATGTTAATAAAACCCTCATTAATTATCTAAATTGCCTCATAAAGTTGCGTTTACTTTATTAAGGATTATCTATCCCCTACTCTAGTTAACTAAAGGGGTACCTCTATGCTAAATCACCCATTTTTTATTTCCTCAAAAACCATACCCACACCAATTGTTGTAGTAGAAAAAGAACAGGGAAAGTATTTGTCATTATGTTATAATTTCTAGATTTGCTATTACGATATATAAATTTTATAATTTTTAATATCCAATTAAATATTGTAACTAACTCTATTATTAAATGGTATCATAATAATAGGTATGACTAACAATAATTAACACGGTTTTAACATGAATAATACCCGAATGATAATTTAAGAAAGTAGAGCGAGGGTAATAATTTAATAGATGCAGAACAAAAAGAATAAAGAAAAACATGAGTGTCAGCCACAACTTCAACTTTGAATATAGCACATAAACACTAACGCATATAGAATGGAAGATGAAAAAGCAAAAAAGAAGATCATAATGATAGTTTTATGAATAAAATTAACTAAATGTAAAACTAACCTCTATTAATAATTGAAAATACTATTTAAGAGAGAAAAAAAATACCTTTTCATCAATCATGACCATATCAAGACTTATCAAACTTCCCCTTTTTTTATGATCCGGACCTTAAACAGTCTAGAAACGCGAATCTTGATTTCCAAATAGTTTTAGTAGAATTAAGTTCATGGAGAAAAGAATAAAATCTTACATATAGATATATGGAAAAAAAACATAAATAATTATGTATGCAATAAATATTCTAGGAATAAAATAATTAGTTAATTGCATAATACCTCTGCAATCTCGATGACAAACTTTCATTTGATTCTTCATGTAATGCCATCATGGAATGCTATAGGTTCAAAACTATGGATATGAATTTTTTATCTTTATATAACTCAATTTTTAAAAGTATGATTCTTAAAGACATAATTAGTATTGTCAAGTACTCCATAATACGCTATTTTTATATATTTAAAATAAAGAATAATTTATATGTTATTGTTCATCTAAATAAATACATTTTCATAAGTTGTAAAACAATATTCTATATAGATCTTATTTCAAAGCATATCTCGAGCACTCTTCGGCGGTAAAAGAAACTATACTATTACGAATTATGTAGCAAAAGTTATAATCAATTTACATTGTATAATAGTTTAGATTTTTTATTTAAAATCAGACTATCAATTTTACATTGTTGTTTATTTTATTTAAAATCAGACTATCAATTTTACATTGTTGTTTATTTTATTATATTTCATAAGTTGTAGAACTATATTGTAAATTGATCTTATTTCAAACCATATTTAGAGCACTATCCAATGGTACAAAAATTATTATACACAATTTAGATAATATAATAATTTAGGTTGTTAATAATTCAAAACCAAACTCTAATTTTCGCTTATCAAAAGCTCCTTATATGCATTTAAATCTATGTAAAACTCTATTCTTTAAATATTTTCATGATTTGTGACCCTATATTGTAAATGGATCTTACTTTGAAGCATATTTCAAGCACTCTCCAATAGTAGACGAATTATAATGTTTTGAATTAGGTAGCAAAAGTTATACACAATTTACATAATATAATAATTTAGGTTTTTTATTCAAAATGAAACTCTAATCTTCCTTATCCAAAACTCCTTTTAGGTATTTAAATAAATGTATAACTCTATTTTTTATAATATTTAAATTTAAAACTAATGACATGGCAATCCTACGTGGCGCTCTCTATTTCATAAGTTGTCGAACTATATTGTAAATGGATCTTATTTCGAAGCATATTTCGAGCACTATCCAATGGTACAAAAATTATAATATTCCGAATTACGTAGCAAAAGTTATACGCAATTTACATAATATAATTATTTGGGTTGTTAATTCAAAATCAAACTCTAATTTTCGCTTATCCAAAACTCTTTATACGTATTTAAATTTTTGTAGAACTCTATTTTTGTAAAAAATAAAAATAATAATTAATGACATGGCAATCCTACGTGGCGCACTCTATGACCTCGAAATCTTGAGGAGCTCCCTATGCTCCCGAAAAGTTCCTCCTTTATATATATATATATATATATATATACTAGTATTGGGACCCGGGCAAATGCCCGGGCTTTTTCGTGAATAAGATGTAGAGTTTTTAAATATTATTTATACCCCTATTTTTGGCATTATCTTTGACTTTGGTTTCTAATTTATATGTCATGAAGAAACTCATTATATCATTCAAAAACATATTATATCATACAAAAACTACATCATTTCTGAACAATCCACTATATCATTTAGACACTCACTATATCATGCAGAAACTCACTATATAATTTAGACACTCACTCTATTATGCAGAACCTAAATATTTTTGTATGTTAAAGCACATGTCACGATATACTACACAACCTACATCTTCGTGCATGTTAAAACAATAAAAATAAAACCTCCATATGTTTTAGACCAATGAAAAGTTAATGGAGAAAGTTCAAGATAAAACTTACCTTTCTTTAGTACTCATTGTGTTTACAAATCAAATTAAAGCACATATCATATAAATATTAAATAATTTGTTAAATTATGAAGGATTGGTAATATTGCTACGGTATGTTGCTACGGTGCCCTTCAAGCCTCAATAGACCAATATAATTAACAATATCAACCCTCTTTCTAATATGTTGACCATGTCCCATCTTATCCAACATTCATGTTTGGAGGAGACGAATGATGCAGCATTTGTTTCTTATCAAAGGAAAAGGAAATATGAGGAGTATATTTATTAGAAACCGTACCTTTGGTTACTTTAATACTCTAACCTTAATTCTAATTGAATCGCTAATTCCTATTGCAGTAGGTTACTTTAATACGTTAGTATATCCAATATTTTCTTTTATACGTTACTTTAATATAAAATTTTAAATATAGTATAAATGGATCTTATTTTAAAGTACTTTTTAAACACTTTCCAATGGTACAAAAATTATAATTTTACGAACTATATATGAAAAGTTATAATCAATTTACTATATTTAAGATTTTTATTGTGAACCCAACTCTATTTATTCTTATCCTAAACTCTATTTGTATTTTAATCAATTTAGAACTCTTAATGAGCACGACAAATGGCGTCCAATGAGGACGCCAAATGTCGCTACCTCGTAAGCTAACTTTTTAATATTCTAATTCTAACATGAATAGGTTTTGTAGCACAACCCTAATTCTAATTGAATATCTTATAACAATCCTAATTCTAATTGAATCTCTAATTCCAATTGCATTAGGTTAATTGAATCGCTAATTCCAATTGCAGTAGATTAATTGAATCGCTAATTCTAATTGCAGTAGTTTACTTTAGTACATTACTATATAGTCAATGTTTCCTTTTATAGGTTACTTTAATATAAAATTTTAAATATAGTATAAATGGATCTTATTTTAAAGTGCTTTTTAAACCACTTTCCAATGGTACAAAAATTATAATTTTACGAAATATATATTAAAAGTTATGATCAATTTACTATATTTAAGTTTTTCATTGTGAACCCAACTCTATTTATACTTATCCTAAATTCTATTTGTATTTTAATCAATTAATAACTCTATTTATATTCAACAAAAAAAAATATGACATGGCATTTTATGAGCGCGACAAATGGCGTCCGCCAATGAGGACGCTAAATATCGTAGCCTCGTGATCTGGCTATTGCCAAATGTCGCGGCCTCGTGATCTGGCTTTTGCCAAATGTCGCGGTCTCGTGATATGGCTTTTGTACTTTGCTTTATATATTAGTTATATGATATGATATATTGATTGATTGATTAAACCTCTATTTTTTTTTTAAAGAAAAAAAAAGATAGAGGTTAAACCTCTATCTATATTAGCTTTATAAATTGTTTAATAATATAATAGGCCTATATGTTAAAAATAATCATTTTTTTTAGGCAAAATTGGCCTCAACACCCTGAACTATAGCTCGGTTGCACCCAACACCACCAACTACGACTAGTAGCCTAAACACCACCAACTATGGGGTGGGGTGCATTTCGTACCATAGATGAGGCCGGAAGCCTAAAATGTTGCCGAAGACGGTAGATTTTTATGGTACAGACTGCACCCCACCCCATAGTTGGTGGTACAGACTACACCCCACCCCGTAGTTGGTGGTGTTTAGACTACTAGTCATAGTTGGTGGTGTTGGGTGCACCCGAGCTATAGTTCAGGGTGTTGAGCCCAATTTTACCTTTTTTTTTATAAATAGTTAGATAGACTAGGTTTGACTTAAAGGGGGTGGGATTTTTTTGAACATGTAAAAGATTTGACACTGACAAATTTTGTTGTCATTTTTGTCAATATTTAGCGTCAATTAACCCCTACGGAAAGTTGTCCATTTTGGTTGGCCTTTCTGCTAATCAATCCATGTGCCACTAGGGCCCTACTAGCCCATTTAATAGAAAAGAATGAAATAATAGAAACTCCTTATTATGGATACAAGCAGACAACGATTAGAATTTGATTAGAATAATTCTCAACCCAAAACAAAAATTAAGATTAAAAATTTAAATTGTAGGTAGACCTAATTTTAAGGTTTCAGTCATTTCCATCGCCAACAGTAACACCATTATAATTTATCATGATTGATGCATGTCCTCTATAGATGGTATGCAAATTTCAGGAAGAAATTTAATCATGATATTTAAACTTTTTTATTCATATCAAAGGCATGAATTCCTTTGATATCGGACTGGAGACGACTAAACTATAGAAATATAAAAAATAATTCTCAATATTATATAAGAAATCTAAACTTATAGCAGTACATAGTACTAACTACTACATATAAACACCAACTACTTCCTAAACAACTACGGTATAATAGTATTGAAAACAATGGCGGAGCCAGGATTTCAAAATCGGGGGGTCACAAAATAAGACAAAAGATATTCAATATTAAAAAGTTTACAACGCAAAAATTAGGAGGAGAAAGAGAGCTTAACATACATAGTAATGGGCGGATCTAGGATTTTTATTTCGGAGGCCCGAAATAATCGACCGAGTAGTATACGAGAATTCAAAATTTTTGAAAACACATAAAATTACTCAGATTAAATATTTTATTTAAATTACAATGCAACAATTATTTTAATTAAACTATTAAGTCAACTATTAATATGTACATTCATATTTTTAATTATGTATTACTAAAAAAATATAAAAGTTTAATTTTTGCAATGCAACGAATAAAACAAGACCCAATATTTTGAAGAGTCCACATGACTTGGCTATGTTTTTTCTTTTATTTGGAAAGAATTCAGAAGAATTTTTTTTTACTTATAAATATTGCCAAGATTAGCGTTTAACAGATGGAGGAAGTAGAGTACAACAATGAACAATTACCATAAAATCTTCCATAAAACATCAATTAAAACAATAAAAGATTAAATAGACTGACTTTGGTGTTGAGTTCGTAGACATAGGCCTACTCGTGTCGTCTCGGGAGTGGATACAACGGAACTTGCGCCATGTGGCGACTAAACTATAGAAATGCTAAAACATAATTCTCAATCTTTGATAGGTTTTCAAAATTGAAATTTTTTAACTTTTTAGCTTTAGTACTTGATTTAGTTTCTTCTTTGGCGTTGAATGTTGCTTGCGTCTCGCAGACTTTTGGTTTTTTTTTTTTTTAACAAAAATCCTTAAAAATAATTTTTAAATTCGCGGGGCACGTGACTACGGCTATACTAGCTATTGAAAACAAGGAGTACTATAAAAGAAAGAGAGCAAATGCAAATGGCAAAAAGATTTGGATTTTCGGGTGAACACGAATTTTAGTATTCTAAGAGAAAGAGGAAATTCCCATTACATTAGACCACTAAGGTCAAATTCTCATAGTAGATAGGAATCACGGAAGTATTGACACAACATATCATATGGTGTTTGGTGTATACTTGTTTTAAATTTGCAAGAAACAATCATGTCTCACAAATCACTCTCTACTTTAGGAGTGTTACGTTTAATACGGTAAATTCTTTATGTGACTATTAATAAAACGTTGACGAGCTACAAGTCTGATAATAAGATTGTATCTAACAATTTCACATATAAATTGTGGATGTTAAATAGTTTAGTTGGTAAAGTTTAGCATAGGTAATATCAGAGACCTAAGAAAGAATCATGTACATCATTGCCTTTTGCAACTCTATAAACAGTATAATGAAATAAGAGAAGTAATACAACTTCACCCAAAAATTGTTATAACGATATATATATTAGTATTATTATATACGGATACTTGTCTTTTGATACCATTACAACAACATTTGATCTCTAACCTCTTACTCTTTTTTCTTTTTTTTTTTGAATGTAGGCATAAAGTATTTGATTAATAGTCATTTATCATCTATAGACTACAATAAAAATCAAACTTGATATGTCATCTATCATCTCATTGTCTCTTATTACAAGCTTTTTTTCAATGGATCTAACTATCATACATAACTTTTTTTTTGTGTGATGGAGACTTATATGATCTCTTAAACATTTCATATAATAAATTTTCATTGAACCACAAGGAACAATCAAATAAAGAGCGTACGAGATTATAATTTGGACAATATAAGTATAACAAATCTCTATCTCTACAACAACAAGATACCAAATTACTATAAACATATCATCGAGTAAATACTAGTACACCCTTCGATTTTTTTTTTAATGTTTCAACTTAGAATCTCTATAGACACAAAAAAAAGTCAATTTAGAAATATCATAAGAGAACAAGGGAGTATTGTAAATGGAGAAGTGATTAACATTAGATGGAAAAGGGGCAAACAAATTACTTGGAGAAAAACAACGGAAGTTAGATTTATATATATATAAAACAAAAAGTCAAAGAGTAGTGTTAATATTCTATAGACACATACTTTCTCCATTTACATGCAATATTTTCGGCCTACACGCTATTTAATGTACTACTTTGTTTTTTAATATTATTAATTATGTCTAAGTAAAAATTATAAAAAGTTGAAATTGTGAAAGTGTGCATTAAGACGAGTTAAATAAGACCACTTGACTATTTTTTTGTTATATATTTGTGTGAAAATATCAAATAAGGTTGGTGGACGAATAGTGGTAACTAGGGGTGTGCAAAGGTCCAGATATGGACCGGACTGGACCGGACTTGGCTAGACCTGTGGACTGGAATTCATCAATTTCTTGGACCGGGGAAAATTTAGGTTCAATTCAGGTCTGCACCTTTTTGGACCTGTTTTGAGAAAAAAAAAATTAGGCATATAAAAATTATTTTTGCACTTGTTTTCGATTTAAACTTCTTGGATCTATTTGGACCTCTTAGAGGAACAACAAGAGAGATAGGTTGCATTTTAAATTTGGAAAACAGAAATTAAATAGATTATAAAAACTAATAAAATTCCGATTTCCGGTACAGATCGAAAACCTGAATTTTTTTTTTTGCGGACCAAGGGCATTCTACATATTTATCCATCACCTTTCAGATCTACTACATTATTGCACTCACAAGAAACATACACTAAAATCACCTCATCAAAATTTTTCGTATTCAACTTGTTAATCTGAATGACAAGCTCGTACAACTTCAATTAGTGTTGTTTGATGATAATTGGCTCCTTAGCAGACATCTTGACTTCAACTATTAACTTCAGGGCAATAACAGAATGAGAACAGAGAGTATATTATTCCTCCCTCTTTTTTTTTTCTACAGCAAATTCAATTGCTCTGCATTCAAAAACATGGACGGACCTATAACCATCAGGCCCAAGATATTTTGTGCCCTCCTCGCAAATATTCCCTTTTGATTCTCTCACCACAAAACCAAATGTCCCTCCCCCATCTTCATGCACGGAGCAATATACATGGACGTATTTTATTTTTCTTTTTTATATAAAAGTTAATTTTACTATATTTTATCTATTTTTCATAGATAATACATCAAAAAGTTATTATTATATTATTAGTATCTATATTTTTTCAAATATTAAATAAAATATCATTATAAACCTAAAAATACGATAATTTTTTAAAGCTAAATAACTAAAAAGGAAAATAAAAATAGGGGTAGACTATCCAAACCATGATCAGACTAATTTTTTCTAAACCTGTCTATGTTTTGGAAATTTTGAATTTTCGATCCTCGGTTTGGTCCGAAATTCGAAATATTTTCGAAGCTGAATTTAGGGAGAAAAATATACAAAATGCCATGGATATTTTATCCATCAATATTGGCAAGGTCAGTTTTGCTTTCAGATCTATTACACTGTTCACCTCACGAGGAACATACACCAAAACAAACTCATCAAAAATTATCGTAATCAACTTGTTAATCTTAATGACAAGTCTGTACATCTTCAATAAGTGTTGTTTAATGATGATTGATTCCTTAGAAGACACCTTGACTTCAACAACATGTATTACCTTCAGGGAGATAACAGAATTTGAACAAAGAGTATATCGCCTCCCTCTTTTTTTCTACAGCAAATTCAATTGCTTTGAATTCAAAAACATGGACGAACCTATAACTGTCAGGCCCAAAGTATTTCGCACCCTCCTCACAAATATTCCCCTTTGAATCTCTCACCACAAAAGCAAATGACATCCGCCATCTTCATGCACGGAGCAATCCACATGAACATATTGTTTTTTATATATACATAAAATTTAATTTTACTATATTTTATCTATTTTGTATAGATAATACATCAAAATATTATTATTATATTATTAATATGTATATATTTTTAAATATTAAATAAAATATGATTATTAACCTAAAAATACAATAAAATATAATTCTATATTATCTTATGTCTGGGAGCATGATAATTCTGGGACTATTATGAAACAAGTGTGGAAGAAGCTTCAAGTGCTTAAAGACATATTTAAGCACCTTCATCATAGAGATTTTGCTAGTCTTGACACCAGAATTGATAAAATTAGAGAGCGGTTGAGTATTATTCGGGTGAGTTGGGAAGGGATGTTACCAATCGGACTCTTCACAGACAAAGAGATTGCTTATATTGCTTTATTGAATAAATTTTATAACATTGAAGAGAGTGCTCTAAGACAAAAGTATAGAATTCAATGGTCAGCACTGGTGATTCTAACAACCATTTCTTCTTTCAGGCTATGAAAGACGAGATATGCTAGAAATGGTATTGAAATGCTTTATGATGATCAAGGTAATCAACTTACTATTGCTGATGATATTCAAAAGGAAGTTTTAGGCTTCTATACAAAGTTGATGGGCTCTGCTGCATCTTGCTTGCCTTGTCCTGATGTTTCTGTTCTCAGAGCTGGTGCTCAGGTGAGAAATGAAGATATTTTTATGCTTATTCAGTCTGTGTCTCATAAAGAAATTGATGATGCTCTTGTCTGATCTATTAATGATTGTAAAGCTCTTGGAATTGATGGCTTCAACGACTTCTTCTTTAAGAAAGCTTGGCATGTGATTAAAGCTTATGTGTATGTTGCTATTCAAGATTTCTTTAATCATGGTGCTCTGCCAGCTAAGGTGAATTGTACTATGATAACTTTGGTGCCTAAAATTCCTAATCCTACTTATATTAAGGATTTTAGGCCCATTGCTTGTTGTACTGTGCTTTATAAGTTAATTGCTAAAATTCTTACACAAAGAATGTAGTTAATGATTGGCAGCATTATTGATCTTGCTTAAGCTGGATTTATGCCTAATAGAAATATCTCTGATAATATTCTATTAGCTATTGAGCTTATCAAGGGATAAAATACTAAACATGTCAGTCCAAGGTGTATGCTCAAAGTTGAACTAAGGAAGGCCTATGACTCTGTTGAATGGCCCTTCCTTAGAGTTGTTCTTAAAGAATTAGGCTTTCCTCCTAAATTTGTTGAATGGATTATGATATGTGTGACTTCTGTTTCTTATTCTATCTTGATCAATGGGCTCCCTAGTCCTCCATTCTCAGCAAAAAAGGGCCTCAAGCAGGGGGACCCCATGTCTCCATTCTTATTTGCATTGCCATCTGCATGGAATATTTATCCAGGTGCTTCGGAAAATTGACAGACTTTCCTGTCTTCAATTTTCATCCAAGATGTGAGAGGTTGGGTATTACCCACCTAATGTTTTCAGATGATCTGCTTCTTTTTGCTAGAGCTGATGAAAGTTCAATTCAACTTCTCTTTGATGCTTTCCAGAAGTTCTCTGGTGCTTCTGGTCTTGAGGCAAATATTGATAAAAGCAATTTTTTTATTGCTGGAGTTGATGCTACTGAGGCTGCAAGATTACAAGCTATGATTCAGGTTCCTTTTGGGACTATTCCATTTAAATACTCCCTCTGTCCCAGGATACTCTTTACACTTTCCTTTTTCATCTGTCCCAGGATACTCTTTACACTTTCCTTTTTCATCTGTCCCAGAATACTCTTTACACTTCTATGTTTGGATATGACCCACTATTATTTTTATCATTCTACCTTTTAACCATTGGCCCACACTCTCTCTCCTCCAAATAAAATAATACCACTCATACTACTCACCGACTCTAACCATTGGCCCATACTCTCTCTCCATCAAATAAAATAATACTACTTTTACTACTCCTCACTAACTCCTATCACATCTACCTTTTCAATAAAATAACAATTGATAACCAAACAACAACTTATCATCTAAAACTACGTGTCCTGATAAGTGTCAAGAATATTTTGGGACGGAGGGGAGTACCGGGTGTCCCTCAGCATCCGAGGAAGTCTGTTTTATAATGAATGCCAGCCTCTTATTGAGAAGGTGGTGGCTAGAATCAAGAGTTGGAATTTGTTAAAAAGCTCTCGATGCTGACCATGTGCAACTTGTTGCTTCGTAATCCAGGGCATTCAACTCTGCTGAGCCAAATTTTCATCTTGCCTCAGAAGGTGCTAAAGGAAATTCAGAAGCATTACAGAATCTTCCTTTGGACTGGTGCTGACTCAGCTTCTAGGAAAACTCCTAATGCTTGGGATACCCTTTATATGCCTAGAGTTTGTGGTGGTTTAAACTTCAAAGACCTTTTCATTTGTAATAGGGCTGCTGTGGCTAAGCTCTTTTGGGCTTTGTCTGAAAAGCAAGACAGGCTGTGGATTAGATGGCTACATGCTTACTATATTAGGCAGCATGATATTTGGCAGATGTCTCCCCCCTCAAGGCTTTCATGGGCTATTAGGAAATTTTTTGCTTCAAGGGAGCATCTTGTTGGTCAGTCTGGGTTTGTGAGGCAAAATGGGAAGTTTTCTATTAAACATCTTTATAAGCAGATGCAAGGTGATAGTGCAAAATTGCCTTGGAGACGAGTTACCTGCAATAGTAAAGCTACTCCTAAGGCTATTTTCATCACTTGGTTGTGTTTACATGATAGACTGAGCACTAAAACTAGACTGTTCCAATGGAACCTGGTTGTAGACATGATTTGTGTTCTCTGTAACACTGATGAGGAAACTGTAGAGCACTTGTTTTTTAGATTCACTTATAGTGCTCAAATATGGAAGAGATGTCTGCAAATGATGAATCTAAATAGAGGTATTCTGCCTTGGAGTACTGAAGTACAGTTGGTGAGCAAAGTCAGTAGCAAGAAGTATGGAATTAAGCAACTGTACAACATGATGTTTGTTGAATCTGTCTATCATATATGGCTTCAGAGGAATAAAAAAGTGTTCAATCATAGCCTGCTTCCTCCACAACATACCTTGAAGCTTATTATTTTCTCTGTTGCTAGTAGAGTTGATGCTTCTCTTAGAAATCTTTTGTTGATTTGATTGCTTGTGCTGGTGTAATCATGGGCCTGTCCAGGAGTAGATTGGTATTCTCTGGTTTTGGTCCTTAGTCCAAACCCTTGCTAGAAGGTGGGGGCTCTGGATCTTTGCATGTCTTTACCTTGGGTGTGTTAGGTTGTATCATCATTTTTTTTTTGTCAATAAAATTTTTGAATTGCCAAAAAAAAAAAATTCAATAATTTTTTAAAGTTAAATAAATAGAAAAGAAAATAAAAGTAGGTCGAAACGATCCAAACCATGATCAGACCAGTTTTTTCTAAACTTGTCTACTTTTCGGAAATTTTGTATTTTCGGTGCTCAGTTTGGTCCCAAAATCCAAATATTTTGGTAGCCGAATTTAGGGAGTAAAATATGCAAAATGACTATATAAATTGACTATATAAAATGCCATGGATAATCCACCACTATTGCCAAGACCAGTTTTGGTTTCAGATCTGCTACACTGTTGCCCTCACCAGAAACATACACTAAAACCACCTCGTTAAAAATTATCATAATCAACTTGTAAATATGGATGACAAGTTTGTACATCTTCAATAAGTGTTGTTTAATGATGATTGACTAGTAGACATATTGATTTCAACAGCAAGTATTAACTTCAGGGCGATAACATAATAAGATAAGAGAAATATATTTCCCCCTTTTTTTTCTACAGCAAATTCAATTGTTATGCATTAAAAAACATGGACGCACCTATAACCATCAAGCCCAAAATATTTCACACTCTCCTCACAAATATTTTCATTGAATCTCTCACTACAAAAGCAAATGTCGATCACCCATCTACCTACACGGAGCAATCCACGTAGATGTATTTTCTTTTTTGTTTTTTATATAAAACTTAATTTTACTATTTATCTATTTTTTTTATAGATAATACATAAAAAAAATATAATTATATTATGGATTTTTTTGTCCCAAACTACCTTTAACTTTCATCATTTTGCGAGAAACTACCTTATAAAAATATTGTTGTCCTAAACTACCTTACTTTACAATTTTGTTGTT
This sequence comes from Beta lomatogona, assembly GCA_947646795.1. Classification (NCBI taxonomy): domain Eukaryota; kingdom Viridiplantae; phylum Streptophyta; class Magnoliopsida; order Caryophyllales; family Amaranthaceae; genus Beta; species Beta lomatogona. The sequence goes on from CANSNZ010001023.1 coordinate 2,715,528, forward strand.
GACAACTACCTTATGCCGGTTTTCGGCATTGACTTTTGTTTTTTCAGTTTAAAATTGTGGGAAAAACAAAATTACCCTTGTAAAAATTGTGGAGGGTGATTGTTTCAATTTTAGTTTAAGTAGAAGAGGAATTTAATGGTGGATTGGTGGTACAAAGTGTCACATAGATATGAGAGAGAGAGCACACAGGGAAATGGGGAAATTAGGGTGGGGAAAATTAAAAAAGGGTTTGAAGAGGTCAAGTGATATTAAGTGACATTAAAAAAGGGAAAAAATAAAAGTCGACGCCGGAATCCGGCATAAGGTAGCTATCAACAACAAAATGGTTAAAGTAAGGTAGTTTGGGACAACAATTTTTTTATAAGGTAGTTTCTCGTAAAAACATGAAATAAAGGTAGTTTGGGACAAAAAATCCTTATATTATTAATATATATATATTTCAAATATTAAATAAAATATGGTTATTAAACTAAAAATACGCTAATTTATATAAAGAAATAAATAAAAAAGAACATAAAAAAACGATCCAGACCATCATCATACAAGTTTTTTCTAAACATGTCAACATTTCAGAATTTTTGAAATTTCGATCTTGGGTTCGGTATAAAATCCAAATATTTTGGATGTCGAATTTAGGGAGAAAAATATGCAGAATGCAATATCAATATGCAAAATGCCATGGATATTTATCATCACTATTGCCAAGGCCAATTTTTGCTTTCAGATCTGCTACACTGTTGCCCTCACGAAGAACATACGTACACTAATACCACCTCATCAAAAAAAATTCGTAATAACCTTGTTAATCTGAATGACAAGCTCGAACAACTTCAACTACTGTTGTTTAATGATGATTAGCTCCTTAGCAGACATCATGACTTCAACAACATGTATTAACTTCAAGGCAATAACATAATCTGAACAGAGAGTATATTCTCCCTCCCTCCTTTTTTCTACAACAAATTCAATTGCTCTGTATTCATAAACGTGGATGGACCTATAACCATGAGGCCCAAAAATATTTCGCCACCTTCTCACAAATATTGTCCTTTGAATCTCTAACCACAAAAGCAATAATTGATTATTGCTGCGGTGATTTTGCTGCGGTTTTACCAATACACAGCAATATATCACGTAAAAAGAAAAGGTAAAATATAAAATAAAGATATTCTTTGCGGTTTCGCAAAAAAACCGCAAGCAATATAGTTTCAACAGAAAATTTTTGAAAAAAATTGACTTTTTGACCAGATATATTGCTGCGGTTTCTGGCAAAATATAATATTTTAATATATTATATTTTAATATATTGCTGCGGTTTTTACAAAAAACCGCAGCAATATCCCCATTTTTTTTTAATATAAGACAAGGTGCAACTAGGGTTCAATTGATCCCTTTTTTTGTAACCAGCCGCCCTCCTTCATTCTTCTCCCTCCCTCTTCATTCTTCTCCCTCCTCACTCTTCTCCCTCCTCATTTTTCAGATCTTTCGTCCACCACGGGTTCAAAAGTAGAGAATGTATGATAAATTTTCGGCCTTCTCTCGTCCTCACCACCACCTCTTTCGTCCTTCTCTACCACCATCTCTTTCGTCCTTCCTTCTCTACCACCATCGCAATCTCCTCTCACTCCTTCCCCTTTCGCTGAAATAATCGGTCATCTTTCATCAACCCCGTCGAGTTTCACACTCATCAACACCACCGGCGTTTAGATCTAAATGATCCGTTCATCAACATCCGGACAGTGAAACTCACGTTTAGATCTGAATGATCGGTTTATCGACATCCGTGTGGCGGTTTTTGTGAATGAACGGTTCGTCGCTGACTCCGTCGAAAGTTCTTCGTCGGCGGTTCGAAACCCGGCGTTTGGCGTTTGTCCTTCGACGTTTGGTGTTCGGGCACTCGCCGCGACTTACACTCACCAGATCTGAAAACCGCACTCACTCCTCTTCTTTGGCGACAACATTTGGCGAAGCTTTTAATTTTCTCTCTCCTCTTCTTCCGGCTACTTCGCGGCGACTTCCGGCGAGGTCGTGTCCTTCGTTCGAATCCCGGCGTGTTCATGTCATTTTTTTGTATTTTTTTGTATTTTCTTCGTCTTCCGGCGAGGTCGTGTCCTTAGTTCGAATCCCGACGTGTTCATGTCATTTTTTTGTATTTTTTTTTATTTTCAGTTTAGATCTAATGTTTAGGATTTCTATTTTTTTTGTTTTTTCTTTGAATGAATTATTTTAGAGTTTCTATTTTAGTTTAATTTCCATTTTAATTTTGTAATATAATATTTTAGTTTTTGGTATTGGTTATATTTTTCAGATTTGGTGTGTATAGTTTCATTTCTTATAATGTAAATGTTGTAGTTATGGGTTTTATTAATTTATTTGTTGTTTGAATGAATTCCAAAAAATCTGGTTATATAGTTTTCTTTGTGAAAATATTGCTTGGGTAAAGTGATGAAGTATATGACATTAGAAATGTATGAATTTTTTTTTTTTTAAAAAAAAACAACCTATTGCTGCTGTTGTTGGGTAAAAACAGCAGCAATAGACTCACATATTGCTGCTGTTTTTACCAATAACAGCAGCAATATGTTGCCTTTTAATTATTATTTTTTATTATTAACACTACCTATTGCTGCGGTTTTGCCTAGGAACCGCAGCAATAAGTTGCCCTATTGCTGCGGTTAAAAACCGCAGCAATAGGTAATTACCTATTGTTGCGCCCTTTATTGCTGCGCGGCGAAAACCGCCGCAATATGCCACTTAATGACCGCACCAATATACAATTATTCTACTAGTGGGCCTCCCCTATCTTCATGCGCAGAACAATCTATATGGATTGCAAAACCGTTGTCTTTAGGCCTATTCCAAGGCATTCGAGACAAAGCTTCTGTTGGTTCCGCATAACATTTGAAATGTCTAACACCAAAAGAATGGGGGATTGACTAATGAATTGGACCTGTTTTGAGAAAAAAAAATTTAGGCATATAAAAATTATTTTTGCACTTGCTTTTCGATTTAAACTTCTTGGATCTATTTGGATCTCTTAGAGACAAGAAGAGACGTAAAAAGTTACAGAAATAACTAACATTGCATTTTGAATTTGGGAGAGAGAAATTAAATAGAATAAAAAACTACTAATAAAATTCTGAATTCTAATCCGGACCAAAAACCCGATTTTTTTTTTTTTTTTGCAGACCGAGGGCATTTTGCATATTTATACATCACTTCTCAGATTTGCTACATTGTTGCAATCACGAGAAACATACACTAAAACTATCTCATAAAATTTTATTAACTTCAGGGCGATAACAAAATCAGAACAGAGAGTATATTCACCTTCACTCATTTTCTCTATAGCAGATTCAATTGCTCTGCATTCATAAACATGGACGAACCTATAACCACTAGGCCCAAAATATTTCACCACCTCCTCACAAATATTCTGTTTTGAATCTCTTAGCACAAAAGCAGTTGTCCCTCCCCCATCTTCATGCGGAGAGCAATCCACATGGATTGCAAAACTGTTGTCTTTTGGCTTATTCCATGACATTTGTGACAAAGCTTTCGTTGCTTCCATATAACATTTGAAATGTCTAACACCAAAAGAATGGGGGATTGACCAGTGAATTGGACCTGTTTTGAGAAAACAACAAAATTTAGGCATATAAAAATTATTTTCGCACTTGTTTTTCGATTTAAACTTGTTTGATCTTTTTGGACCTCTTAGAGGAAAGAGAAGAGAGGTAGGAATTTAAATTTGGGAAAGAGGAATTAATAGATTAAAAAAACTAATAAAATTCCAATTTCCGGTCCAGACGGAAAACCCGAATTTTTTTTTGCAGACCAACGACATTTTGCATATTTATCCACACTTTTCAGATCTGCTACATTGTTGCATTCACGAGAAACATACACTAAAACCACCTCATAAAAAATTTTCGTAATCAACTTGTTAATATGAGTGACAAGCTCGTACAGCTTCAAAATTTCAACCGCATGTATTAACTTTGGTGCGGTAACAGAATCAGAACATATAGTATATTTTTCATACCTCCGTTTTCTACAGCAAATTCAATTGCTCTGCATTTATAAACAAGGATGGACCTAAAACCATCAGGCCCAAAATATTTCACCACATTCTCACAAATATTTTCTTTTGAATCACTTACCACATAAGTAACTGTCCCTCCTCCATCATAGTGCGGAGAGCATGGATTGCAAAACTGTTGTCTTTTGGCATATTCCATGGCATTCGAGCCAAAGCTTTCGTTGGTTCCGCATGCATTTTAAATTTGGGAAAGAGTAATTAAATAGATTTAAAAAACTAACAAAATCCCGATTTCCGTTCCGGACCGAAAAACCAGATTTATCCATTACTTTTCAGATCTGCTACATTGTTGCGCTCACGAGAAACATACAATAAAACACCTCATCAAAAAAATTCGTAATCAACTTGTTAATCTGAATGACAATCCCGTACAGCTTTTATTAGTGTTTTTTCATGATAATTGACTCCTTAGCAAACATCTTGACTTCAACATCATGTATTAATTTTAGGGCGATAACAGAAGCAGAACATATAGTATATTATCCCTCCCTTCCTTTTTCTACAGCAAATTCAATTGCTCTACATTCGTAAACATGGACATACCTATATCTGTCAAGCCCAAAATATTTCGCCACCTCCTCACAAATATTCTCATTTGAATCTCTCACCACAAAAGCAATTGTCATTCCCCCATCTTCATGCACAGACCAATCGACGTGGATTGCAAAACAATTTTCTTTAGGCATATTCTAGGCAGTCGTGACAAAGATTCAGTTGGTTTCGCATAACATTTGAAATGTTTAACACCAAAATAATGGGGGATTGACCAGTTAAAATCGGACATGTTTTGCGAAAAAAAAAATTTTAGGCATATAAAAATTATTTTCGCAATTTTTTTTCGATTTAAACTTCTTGGATCTCTTTGGACCTCTTAGAGGAAGGAGAAGAGAAGTAGGAAGTTAGATTAAAAAAACTAATAAAATTCCGATTTCCGGGCCGGATAGAAAACCGGATTTTTTTTTTGCGGAATGAGGGAATTTTGCATATTTATCTATCACTTTTCAGATTTGATACATTGCTGCACTCACGAGAAACATACAATAAAACACGTAATCAAAAAATTTCGTAATCAACTTGTTAATCAGAATGACAAGCTCGTATAGCTTCAATTAGTGTTTAATGATTATTGGTTCATTAACAGATATCTTGACTTCAACAGCGTATATTAAATTCAGGGCGATAATAGAATCAGAACATAGAGTACATTCGCATTCCCTCTTTTTATTTCTACCGAAAATTCAATTGCTCTGCATTCATAAACATGACAGACCTATAACCATCAAGCCCAAAATATATCGCCACCTGCTCACAAATATACTCCTTTGAATCTCTCACCACAAAAGCAACTGTTTCTCCTCCATCGTCATGCGTAGAGAGTTCACATAGATTGCAAAACTGTTGTCTTTAGGCCTATTCCACGATGTGACAAAGCTTCTGTTGGTTCCGCATAACATTGGAAATGTCTAACAAAAAAAAAAAGGGGACTAACTAGTGAATTGGACCTGTTTTGAGAAAATAAAATTAGAAATATAAAAATTATTTTCGCACTTGTTATCCGATTTAAACTTCTTGGATCTATTTAGACCTCTTAGATAAAGGAGAAAATAGGTAGGAAGTTAGAGAAATAACTAACGTTGCATTTTAAAATAGATTAAAAAAACTAATAAAATTGCGATTTCCGGGCCAGACCGAAAACCCGGATTTTTTTTACTGATCGAGGGCATTTTGCATATTTATCCATCACCTTTCTGATACGCTACATTGTTTTACACACGAGAAACATACACTAAAACCACGTCATCAATTTTTTTCGTAATCAACGTGTTTATCTGAATGACAAGCTCGTGCAGCTTCAATTAGTGTTGTTTAATTATAATTGACTCCTTAAACATCATATATTAACTTGAGGGCGATAACAGAATCAGAACATAGAGTATATTCTTCCTCCCACCGTTTTTCTACATCAAATTCAATTGCTATGCATTCATAAACATGGGCGAACGTATAACCATCAGACACAAAATATTCGCCACCTCCTCACAAATATTCTCCTTTGAATCTCTCACCACCAAAGCAACTGTCCCTCCCTATCTTCATGCGCAGAGCAGTCCACATGGATTGCAAAACCATTGTATTTAGGCCTATTCCATGACATTTGTAACAAAACTTCTATTGGTTCCGCATAACATTTGAAATGTCTAACACCAAAAGAATGGGGGGATTGACCTGCGAATTGGAGAGTATTGTGCAGAAGATGGGCACGGAGAAACAATAGCACATCTGCAACACAAAATTCAAAGTACTCTTAGTTATTTATCCGAAGCCTTTTTTTTCCTTAACGATCAATATAATAAATTGCAATAAAAAGGTGTTACTACGGAAATTAATTTGTCATGTAACGACATACAACCAACTTAGATAGATGCTAAACAAAATTCAATTCAATTGAATTATATGTACTTTTCCAAAGCGAGGGGGGTGTGACTGGACCAGATCATAGTATTCAAATTTGTTTATACGAAACCAATAACAACGAAGAACATGATATATTATGAAGATTATCATACGCGTATCTAATATTATGAGAAGGGAAGATAGCCAGCTATTATAGTTAGTAAACCATGCAAGGCCAAGTCATGGAAAACACAATAAACAAGAATATAGAAATAGCATCCCAGTGTTATTAACAAACAAGACAACAGGGCCACAATCTCCCAATGAAAATGGGAAATCAAATTAAATCATAGAAAATGCCATGACTAGCAAGACACTAACCATATAGTAATCCCTTGCTGCCAAAAGAAAACAAGTTCAAGCATAATTCATATTAAGGATACGCAATATTCGAGCACAAAATGCACCAACAACAACGCTCAATAGGATAAAAGAACAAGATGGCAAACAAATCTTAAGAATGAATCCACTAACCTCGAATAAGAGGGGAAAATCTCCAAGGAAACATCAATATCGGGTGTATACGACCTATGCAACCTCTTTGCGACGAGCATAACAATGACGCCCAAGAGTAAGAGAATCCCGATGATCAAGGAAGGATAAGTCAATAGTATAACAGTTGATTCCAGATAAAGTTGGTGGATGAATAGTGGTAACTAAGGGTGTGCAAAGATCCAGATATGGACCGGATTAGACCGGGATTGGCTAGACCCGTGGATCGGAATTCTCGAAATTTTTTGACCGGTCCAGGTTCGTACCTTTTTGGACCTGTTTTTACGAAAAAAATAAAAGTTAGGCATATAATTTTTTTTTCGCACTTAATTGAGAAAAAGCCTCAAAGGTAAAGATGATTTTGTTGAGCAAAATAAGAGCATATTCAACCGTTGGTTGCCAGTCAAAAGGAGGGTAGATTCTCCTTAATCGTGGTCGGAATTGTAGGAGATTGGTTGAGAAGATCCTTCGGTATAAAGCAAAATCACACACACAAGACACTATGAGCACAAACTGAAGAACATAAGAGAGTTATCATATTTCCATTGTAATCATTGATTTCATTAAGAAGCAAGAGAAGTATTTGACCTTAGTAGATTCAAAAGAGCATCGTGTGTACTTAAATTCAAAATTCTTAGGTTGTACCAGGTACGCACTTGTCATCGTTCATTGATGACGGTTGCATTTAGTGGACCGGTTGACTCATAAGTTATAACCACCCGTGGTTTTTTAACTATCTTCATTGGAGTTGATCCACGTCAACATATGCTTGGATCATTCCCCCTAATTTACTTGTTGTTACGTTTGCATTGTTTAGTTGTCGACGTCCCAATCAAAAGTCGTCCAAGCTAAGAGCGAAACTTGACCAAAACAATAACTTACAAACGTACAATAACGAGTATACCCATAGTATCATCTATCACTTATATTTGACAAAAGAATCAATAGTGAATCTAACAATCCTGGAAATAGGCCGGGTTCTAATTGGAGCGAAGGGATTAATAACCTCTTATTAATACACACTAGTATTTTTCCCGAGCCCATGACAACAACTAAATTGTTTATTAGTTTTATATGCACGCGATGCCTACGTGCAAAAGCATATAATGTTCTGCACAAAAATATAATAGTTATTGGAATGGAGAAGAGGAAGAAAATTACGGAAGAGAGAAGATGAAGAACATATTATTTATGGTGTTCTGTAATTTTTTTTTCAAAATTAAAAACTGTAAAAACAGTTAATCATGGAGAGGGATTTGTGCCATTGAATTAGATATTTTTTAAAGAGAAAGATTAACTGATGATGTTGATTTTTTCTGGTGTCCTTCTCCTCTTCTCTTATTGAATAGAGATATAATTTTCCCACAAAATTTGGGATTTTTTACATTTGAAAAAATTTAGTTGATAAATATGTAGTTGAGAAGTTATTGATTGTGAAAAATACAGTTCTCTTATTTTGGTCTCCTCTTTTCAGTTTATTTTCTTTTAAATGAAGTAGTTCGTTTCAACTCTTCTTTTTTTAGAAATCAATTGTTGTAATTTAATTATTTAACTGAGGGTAAAATTAAGATTTTAAATTTTGGTGTCCCCCTCCTCTTTCCTTGTAGCATAGTGATAAATTAACATTAAGACGAATTAAATAGGACCACTTGACTATATTTTTTCTTATACATTTGTGAGAAAATATAAGATAAGGTTGGTGGATGAGTAGTGGTAACTAGCGATGTGCAAAACTCCAGACCTGGACCAGACCGGGATCGACTAGACCTGTGGACCGAAAATCTCAAATTTCTTAGATTGGGGACCAGACCTTTTTGGACCAGTTTTGCATAAAAAATAAATTTTAGGCATATAAAAATTATTTTCACACTTGTTTTTCGATTTTAATATTCTTAGATCTGTTTGGACCCCTTAGAGGAAGGAGAAGAGAGGTAGGAAGTTAGAGAAATAACTTAATGATGCATTTTAAATTTGGGAAAGAGGAATTAAGTAGATTAAAAATAACTAATAAAAATCCGGTTCGGACCCAATTCATATCCGACCTGGTGTTTACACACCCTTAGTCATAACTCTGTAAATGTTGGATGTACTTAGAAATAGTGGAAATATTATACATGTACATCTTGATTGCTTGATTTTATTTTAAATTTGGGAAAGAGGAATTAAGTAGATTAAAAATAACTACTAAAATCCGGTTTGGACCCAATTCAGATCCGACCCCGTGTGTTTACACCCTTTGTCGTAACTATGTAAATGTTGGATGTACTTCACATCTAGTAATAAAAATAGAAAAGACATCTAGTAATAAAAATAGAAAAGTGGACCAAAATCATTTGTGTCTAGTTTCTTGATGTCAATAATTAAGAAGACATTTCAATTATTGAATATAGCTTAATAATTTTATTCAATATGAGAAGCCTACTCATAAAATATATATACTCCCTTTATCTTTTTTTTTTTTGTTTTTCTAAAATATACCCTATATATTCTTCCTATTTTTAATTTTTATCCGCAAGAGAAATTCTATCTACTCCAATTATCCAACCTTAACTCATATTATTTCATAACTTCCCTAAACAAAAATAGAATCAACAATAACATACCAACAGAGTAATGCATTAAATTATTGTCTTAAATCACATTACCATCTGATCTCAAAATCAAAATCACATTACCATCTTACAGAATAACTTATTGATTGTCTCATTGTCTGCATATTAGAACCCTTTTTTTTAGGGAATATTAGTAGCTATTTTTTTTTTTTTTTAATTTTATATTCTTCGAATCTTTGTACATTTTGATTTGTATCTTTATGATATGGGTAATGGGTATGACAGTATGACACCACACAACCTGGTAGAAAGTAGTAGTAATAATAATAATAATAATAATAATAATAGATGGATCGCGTAAGAGGCGTGTTGCTTACATTCTCTAAACAATTTCTAGAATCCTACAAAACTACACCTTTCCAAATTTCCATCCTCATCCCTCAAAATACCCAAAACTCAACCCAACTAGTCAGTCTCTCACTCTTTTTAACAAGTATACTATACTTCCTATTTCCTAATATTACACTTGCACGTATTTTCCTTATTCCTAACGAAAACTTCTCTTCTTTCTTTTTCTCTCTCTCTCCTCCTTTTATTCATCGCCGCTCCACCTGAGTTCTTCACTTTCACAAGGTAAAACTCATGACTTCATCTTCATTATACACCTTACTGACTATTTCTAGTTTCCTCTAGTGTATGTTTTTACGGCTTGTTTGATAGACGTTACTAAAATCGAGTGTGAAAGTTGTGATTTTGTTAAATAGTCAAAAAGCTTAGAAATAGTACTTTATTGTCAACCGGGTACTTTTTTTGAGTGCTTTGATTTTTTTTTTTTCTGATGCAAACTCTTTCTTTTTTACTTCTTGAAAAGAATCCAAGCAAAAAATCTGATTTTGTGTAATGGGTAATATAGAATTTGTATAATTGTTTATGGGTTTTCGTTTGATTTGATTTCTAAATTGTGCCTTTTGTTTTTCTGTTAATGAAGGTTGGAAGAAGTGGGGAACTTTAAGAAGACAGCTTTGTGTGTATATCATCACTCTGGCCAAGATATTAGTGATCTCTCCTCAGTGGAGGGTGTGCTGTGCTGTAAAATTTCAAGTTAATTGCTTTTCAATTGTTTGCAAAGCATTGATTTGGCGCTTACCCATTGATTATGGCTAATATTCAACCTAACTAATTCTTTTTTAAAGCAGCTGAGATGTAATACTTTAATTGTGCAACTGATTCACGGTACATAAGGGAAAAAAGAAAAAAAAAAGTTTGCAGAAACTTTTTTGTTTTCCTCCTCTTTTTTTTCAGGCTTTTTTTTTTGTAAAGTTAGATACTCTGGAATTATGGCATTATTCAATTGCTTTCCCAAATTAGTTGGAAGGAAGAAGAAGGTGAAGGTAATAATTGATTAAGTTCTTAGTAATGTCTTTTGTTGGCGTGATTTCAAAAGTAGATGGTATGATATGACTATTGGGATTACAGTTATCGTCTAACTCAGTCAGACCACTAACTTTTTTGTTTAACTAATAGTGGTCGGACTAGGTTAGAAAACTAGAATTTGCGTGGGATTTAGGATTTGACATACTATCTGATGGACGAATTTGCGTCGGACTAAGGATTTGACATATTGTTGTTGTTGGCTGTAGGATGCTATTGTGTCTTCACCGGATTGTAAAGACAACGATGTGGTTACATCTCTGCAAGTGAAGGTGGAACACCCAGTAAAACCTTCTGAGAATCATGAGCTGAAATCAACTTCTTTTAGTGTCCCGGTGTCATTTGATGTACCCGATATTTCTAGTTGCAAGGTGAAGCTGGTAAGCCCTGAAAGCCCCGTTGTGGAGGAGGCTCTGGAGCTGGCATATGAAGGTGAAGACGAACATGATGACAAGTCACCACCAATGAGCAGGTATAACTCTGATTTGAACCTTCAAGCCAGTGACACCGATTCCAGTAAACCATGCTTTCAGCTAGGAAGTCCTTGTGCTGATTTGGTGGACGATAAGTGTAAAAACAAAGCTGAGAAAGATGCTAATGATGAGGTGTCTGATAAGGGCCGAAGTGGGCATGTCAGTGATCCCGGGCTGGTAAGGGAAGAACAGTGGGCTTTACCGAGGCTTACACGTTCTTGCTCAAACCTTGATTCAAGGGAAGTTCTCAAGAAGATAGCTGATCAATTGCCACCTTCTAAATCACAATCTTTTGAACAGTTACAAGACTTGGCAAATAAAGTTAGGGATGATATTTTAATGGGGTCTCCTTGTAGCCAGTCATCCGTTCTCTCTCACCGAAGTGCTGATAAAGTGATGTTAAAGAAGCATTCTTCAAGCCAAATCCTTCCCTCGAGGAGCAAGAGGTTGTGGTGGAAACTATTCCTTTGGAGTCATAGGAACTTACAAAAACCGGTTATCCTACCTAAAACAAGGGTTTCGACACTTCTTGCTTCCGTCAATCAGCAAGGTGGGTACTCATCGGACACACTTGAACCCTGTCGAGTTAAACAGCTCATCAAGGTGGAATCAGCAGGCTCATTTTCTGAATTATGCAGTTACAAGAGTGGCCATGAAGAAGACAACGAGTTTAAGGGGCGGGTTTTCGGGATTATGGCCCCAGAATCAGTGGATAGCTTTCTCAGGGGAGTCATCTCCCTTCAAGAGGGTAGATGACTGGGTGAAGGACCTCAAGATTCAGCCTACAATATCAGCTCTTGAAGAAGATAATGGTAGCGAGTTAATCACCTTCCCGTCTTCTCCTGAGGCTGATGAATCAGTGGCAAAAGGCCCAACTCAGTCCTCACGACATAACAAATTCAATTTATCAGAGGAACTCCTGCATGCTAACAGTGTGATTCAGTCCCTGAATTCCTCCTCAACAGTGGCTCACGTATCAGGAATGGGGTTGAAAGCTATCCCAATGATTTCACACTTCTCAAGTCTTCGTTCAATCAATTTATCAAACAACTCAATTGGTACGAACTCATATCAGAATCTCATTTGAGAATAAGAAGATTTATATTATCGCTGTTCTGACTTCTTGGTTGATTTGCAGTTCAAATTACTCATGGATCGCTTCCAAAGGGTCTTCATGTCCTCGACTTATCTAGGAACAGGATCGCTACCATTGAAGGACTAAGGGAGTTAACCCGATTGAGGGTACTTGATCTGAGCTACAATAAGATCTCGCGTATTGGACATGGTAATTATTATTAATCTATTGTAGTTAGAGTTCGGCTATTTGGAGAACTATTCTCCCCCATGTGAGGATGGCATTTTGGCATATGCAGTGTCCTCCTTGTTCGGTACATGCTCATTTTATATTTCTTTTTTCTAAATTTATGCTGTTGATTGCAATAATCAGGACTTTCAAGTTGCCAATTGCTCAAGGAGCTGTATTTAGCAGGCAATAAAATTAGTGAAGTAGAGGGGATGCACAGGCTATTGAAGATGACAGTTCTGGACCTCAGCTTCAATAAAATAACCACAACCAAGGCTCTAGGACAGCTTGTTGCCAACTACAATTCTCTAGTGGCACTCAATATTTTGGGAAATCTGGTGAACAGCAACCTAAGTTGTGACCAGCTTAGGAGAGCAGTTTGCGGGCTTCTCCCAAAGCTAGCATACCTGAACAAACAACCTGTTAATCAGCAGAAAGCCCGGGAGGTTTCAATGGATATTGTAGCCAAAACTTCATCTCGAAACAGCAACTGGGATGCTCGTAGGAGATCCGTGAAGAAGACAGGTCAAAGTGGATCGATGTCTGCAAGGACCGGTGCCAGCATTGGGCACAGAAGCAGGAGCAAGTCAAAAAGGCAAGTGAATCAGCAGTCAAGGTTGAAGACAAGGCTGTAAGCAGCTAAGTGTAATTGTGCTTTGATTATTGTCGAACAAACATTTGATTCAATTTAGAGTGTGAAGCATCGCAATTTTTCAGCAAGAAAGCAGGCAATAAAATATAAATCACATGTTTCAACATCTTCAGATCATAAACTCAATCTCAATTATTTGTAGTCGGTTTGTTTTTTTTGTTTAATTTCATTTGTTCAAATAAATGGAACCATGGCATGTTTTTGGATGACTGTATTCAGTGGCTTATGTATGTATGGATGATGTATTGATGTTGCTTTCTAAGAATAACCCTCATTGCATGGATAACGACCAAACTTTCACTGTGGCATGGAAAAGCAAATGTCTGAAATATCAAGCAACTGATAATTACCTTTTCTGTTTTTCTTCTTTTGATAGTGAATCCGCCTATGGCTTTTTGTTAGATTATTATATCAAGATCCGCCAAAGCAATAATGCTTGGGGGAAAATTTCCCTTCCATACATGTCCTGTATCAACTTCAACATCTCATCTACCAAGATGAACTATTGTATTACCCTCCCTTTCGGCATCGCAAATATTAAAAAAAGAAAAAACAAGTCACGAGCCTATTTATATTATCATAAAACAGGAATACTAGGGAGAAGCCATTGTCACCAGCTTGGATAAGCTTGACAATATTTAAAGCGTCACTTTCCAGCACTATCTTAGTAAAGCCAAAACAAAAAGCCATCAGCACACAAGATCTACCAGCCACAATCTTCCCTCCACCATTATGAGCAACTATTCCCATAGACATATACTCACCTTCGATCTCAAAAATGTGGGTGTCCGTATTAACCTTCTCCCAACCTGACAAAAGCTTAGTCCACGTTGCCGTAAACCCCCCTGCTGCGTACCATATTATTGCTAGAAAGCCGTCCTGCGTACTATACTGTTGTGTAATCACACACCAATCTCGTAAAGCCGACAGCCACCGCTGATGTTCTCAAACACTGCAACATTTTCGCAGTACCAAGCTGCCCACAAAAGAGTACAGAAATTTCTGCAAATCAATCTTCCCAGAAACCCACAGTAGCCTATCCATAAATGAAGATATTGGGGCATCCATGATCAGACTCAAAAAGTTGCTGTGAACCTATTTTTTTGGGCAGCCAAGAATCAAATAAAGTGTGCATGACTGGTTTCATCGACCAAGCCACACTCCTGGCAATTAGCATCATCAGTAACATGTCTATGCACAAGTCTTTCCTTCACTGCAATTGTTCCTTTACACTGCGACAAAGAAAACGGTGGAACACCGGGAGCCATTTATTTTTCCAAATCAGATCCCAAATATCAGCATTGCTCGAAACATGAAGGAGTTCTCATGTACGCAAATCGCCAAGTCTACCTAGCCTGCTAGCCAACACCCAGTCTTCAGTCTTCACATTATGTTCACCATTTTCCAATAGGCACCAATACATTCTGTCAGCACGCTATTGGCTAGAAAGTGGGATTGAGAAAATATGAGCACAATCTCAGCATTAAATATTTCCCATGTAAGATTGATGCCTTGAATCTGGTGAAAATGCGGCTTATTCAGAGAAATCGAGTGCTCGCCCGGTCGACCGGGCGAGTCACGCCCGGCCGGGCAGCGTCGCCCGACCGGGGCGAGTGAGTTCTGGGGACCGGGCGAGCCCGGCAGAAAGATCGTCAAAATCACTTGCGCGCCCGGCCGGGCAGCTCGGCCCGGCGGCCCGGGGGAAACCGCCCGACCGGGCGAAATGGCCCGGTCGACCGGGCGGATTCAGTTTTGACGCGGGTTGGCGATTTCGACTCGGGGTATAAATAGGCTTTTAACCTAAATCGTTAATACGACGATTTAGTTCGTAATCACATCTGTAATTCTGATTATTCTTCTCATCAATAATATTATTCTCTCTCTGCCCGTGGATGTAGCCAACACTCCGTTGGTGAACCACGTTAAATCGTGTCGATTATTTTCAATTTTGCATTCAATATTTGTTCTTTCTCACATCCGTTATAACAAATTGGTATCAAGAGCTTTGTGTTCGATCAGGGTGAGAAAGATGTCGGGATGAATGTGAAAATTGATAAATTCACCGGGAGAAATAGTTTTAGTACGTGGCGGATCAAGATGCGGGCTTTACCGAAGCAACAAGGGTTGTGGGCACCGTTGGCAAAGAAGTCAACGGATTCGGTTCATGCGATGGCCGTTACGGAGGAGAAGGCGCATTCAACGATTATGTTGTGTCTTTCGACGACATAATTACCGAAGTTGCGGAGCAGAAAGCTCGCTGGTCCGTGGTTGAAGTTAGAGAGTTTATACATGACGAAATCTCTAACCAACAAGTTGCTTTTGAAGCAACGTCTGTTCAGCCTGCGTATGCAGGAAGGTATGTCTCTGAGAGATCATCTAGATAAACTGAATACTATCTTACTAGATCTTCGTAATATTGATGTTAAAGTAGATGATGAGGATGCTGCTTTAATTCTGTTAGTGTCTTTGCCTTCGTCGTATGAGAATTTTGTGGATTCTTTTATTGTTGGGAAAGATAGTCTGTCTTTAGAAGAAGTAAGATCAGCACTTCATACTAGGGAGATTCGTCATAAGGCGTGCCGGTGCAGTACAAGTCGATCGAGTGCTGGATTAGTAGCCAGTGGTAATGGACAGGGGAATTCGGGGAGAAAATCCAGGAAACCGTCTTCTAGGGGTCCTAAATCTAGTGATGTCTGTAATTACTGTAAGGAAACGGGGCATTGGAAAAGGGAATGTCCTAAAAAGAAAAATAAATCTGGGTCAGATGAATCTGGGTCTGGTTCTGCTGCTGTTGCAGCAGAAAATTTCAGTTCTGATGATGATATTGCTTTAGTTGCTAATGAACAAACACATTGCAGTGATGTGTGGGTTTTAGATTCTGGAGCGTCTTGTCATATGTGTTCTCGCAGGGAGTGGTTTATGAACTATAAACAGGTTGATGGAAGTGTTACTATGGCCAACAGTGAGGTCTGTAAGACAGTTGGTATGGGGTCCATCAGAATTAGGACATGTGATGGCAAAGTCTGTACTTTGAATGATGTTAGGCATGTTCCACAGGTCACAAAGAATCTAATTTCACTTAGTCTGTTAGACAAGAAAGGGTTCAGTTTCAAAGGTGAGGGTGGAGGGTTGTATGTCTATAGGGGTTCGAAGATGATCCTGAAAGGGGTTAAACGGGAGACATTGTATGTGTTGCAAGGGTCTACGTTATCTGAGTCTGGTGTTGTTACATTGGCTGTTTGTGGTAGTGTTGAGAAACAGGTGGAGCACAGAGGCACTCTAGGTTGGAGTGGTGGTTCACGTCAGGGAAAAGTCTGTCAACATTCACAATCTGAATCTGGAATTCCTTGTTCTTCGTCGTCAAAATCGGGTCGACCAAACTTGGCTCTTGGTCGGCATGAAAACTTTGGGAACTCTCCCCAAAGGGACGGTTGTGAAGACATGGTGGGTTTTGCATCGTATGTCGGAGAGGTGAATATTTTTGGGCCGTCCGAGGAAGGTGTTACTTGTGCTAGGAAGGAGTATAAGCGACACATCCTGTTCGAATCTGGTTCCACAGGGTAAGTTCCAAGGTTGCTTGGACTTACAAGCTGATTATGATTGTTAGTTGCCCACTGGGGGCAAGGTTGGGGCCTTAGGGGCTAATCTGGTATGGGGTCCTGATGGGCTAGTTTGGTGTCCTTCAGGGACAAATCTGTTCTGGTTGTCTTTCGGGGCAAACTGCTTTTGCAGGGAGAATCGGGTATTGTGTTCAATGCATCCGTCATTTGGTTATCCGTTTCATCCGGTCATCTCAGTTATCTGCTTTTTCGGTTCATTGTGAGAGGATTCAAGTCAAGGTGGAGATTTGTAAGATTGATGCCTTGAATCGGGTGAAAATGCGGCTTATTCGTAGAAATCGAGTGCTCGCCGGTCGGCCAAGGCGAGTCACGCCCGACCGGCAGCGTCGCCCGACCGGCGAATTAGTCTGGGGCCGGGCGAGAGCCCGGGCAGAAAGATCGTCAAAATCACTTGCGCGCCCGACCGGGCAGTTCAGCCCGGTCGACCGGGCGGATTCAGTTTTGACGCGGGTTGGCGATTTCGACTCGGGGTATAAATAGGCTTTTAACCTAAATCGTTAATACGACGATTTAGTTCGTAATCACATCTGTAATTCTGATTATTCTTCTCATCAATAATATTATTCTCTCTCTACCCGTGGATGTAGCCAACACTCCGTTGGTGAACCACGTTAAATCTGTGTCTGATTATTTTCAATTTTGCATTCAATATTTGTTCTTTCTCACATCTGTTATAACATCCCATACCAACCCATCATTCCAGTTTCAATGCTCGTAGTCCACCAAGTCTGCCGCCACCATATCTGGATGGTAATTGATATTCGGAGATGGAACGACAGTAGAAGAGTTTTCGAGAAACAAAGCATCATCCAGAACTTTTATGCTAGGGTCATCTTGCACTCTCCATTTCAGATCTTCCAGAAGCATTAGTATGGCGCAAATGCTTTTTCTCGAGTAACTAGGATAAAGCCATATCTTGATTCTAGAACATCCGAGTTCTTATAATGTTTTGCTTCTTTGAGATATCTGAAAACCTGCTACACATAAATTTGAAATATGACTCAATATGGAAACCGTGGTATTATGTAAGATCATTGTTACCTAATTCGCTAGACCCTCACGAACAGCAATTTAAGAAAAGGCAAATTGGTAAAAAGGTGGTACACTTCTAGGCTAATCTAATTTATTCTTGTACCACGAATTAAGTAACGCTGCATAGTGTAACAGGGAGATATTACATACAGTGTTCCAAATACACAAGGCAATACAGAGCAAACTGCAAAATAAAAGGCACAGTGTGGCCAGTTTTACCCACAACTATTGGCTCAAAAAGGTGATGTCACAATCATAAGTTCAGAAACATGGTCAAAATTACATTTTGCAGCAGAAATGGGTAGGAAAAAAAATGAGATTGATTGCCATATGAATCACCTCATTGCATGCTTGAGAAACACTAACATACTGTACAGTTTAACCAAAATAAAATCTATTGATTTCCAAAAGTTACATGCCAAAGACCATAAAGTTCAAAATTTTCTACCATCAGAGATTCTACAATTCACCAGGATGCTGCATTTGAGCATACTTATATTACCTCTCATTAAAAACAACCTGAGAATCTTTCTGAACCAAATTCCCATTCTTATCATAAAGTTTTTGCTCATTTGTGGTCAATTAACTTTTTCTATAATGCGGTCAATAATATATATGAAAGTGAACCAATTATAACATTGTCTCACCCCATTTTAGGTGAACGGTTCTATCCCATGGTAACCTTTTTTTCTAAAAAAAATCAGAATTTGTTAAAGAAAACGGTTCTGTCCTTTTTTTTTCTTCGCGTTGGTGGTAGGAAGTGTGGTGGGGTGGCGGCGGTTGAAGTTGTTGAAGTTGTGGAAGTTGGCGGTAGTCGTGGTTGTGGTTGTGGAAGTAGTTGTGCTTGTGGAGGTTGTTATTGTTGTTGTGGTCTGAGGTGGTGCTAGCAGCCGGTCGATAGTGGTAGCAAGAGGTGTTTGTGGTGTTGTTTAGACAAGAGTAACTTGGGAAATCATGCTAACAATGGGGCGATGTTTAGTAATGAGTGGGCAGGGCGATGTTTAGTAATGAGTGGGCAGGGCGATGTGTAATAAGTCCCAAAGACAAGACTCTGCACATATCAAGTAGGCCGATGGGTGTAATTGTGTAAAGAAAGAGCTACTTGTGAGTTCCTGCACACACGTCACTAGAGCAGCATGTACTAGTTCTGTAAATTTAGGGGCAACAAATGAATTGAAAGAGTTCATACCCCAGGACCTGAACACTTGTTCACATTCTAAATTTTGAACAAACCGCAGCGTGGCAACATTGATCAGTACTTCCTATAACATAATGACAGCAGTAAAATCATCAATCATACTCAAGAAAGCATGAAATGCAAGGACATTTTACCTAGCAACAAATACAATTGTGGCTGGGTTATTGAAGAGACAACCAGAGAACTAAAGAGGAAAGAGTGGAAGACCCATCTACACACTAACAAACACACAACCAATGCTTATCTTCTTCAGTTTTATGGATGATCAACGAAAACGTACTGTCGGAAAGTAACAAGCCTGGAACATTATACTTACATGGAACAAGCAATTTGGTAGCATGGCCTCTCTAGGAAAAATCGAGTTATAAGCTCACAAGGAAATGTGTATAGTATGAGCAGGATCCCGAGGGTCAAAATCATCATGATCAGGAACCCTAACGACATGACAGCAGTGCAGTATGCTATCAAAGTTATGAGTTTTAACACAAGCAAGATACTCATCCATTATCAGGGAAACTCCTTCAAATGGAGGCACCCCGTGGGCCTGGTGATAGACATGGGTAAAGGAAACTCTGCAACTGTGTCCACACCAACACTCAGGGTTTCAATGATATTTTGCACAACAACGTAACATTGATATCGTCTACTTACACGTCAAGCAAGATATATATGAATGGATCTCATGCCGTCTACTCCACGTGAAGCAAGATATCAGTAGATCTCATGCCATCTACTCCACATGAAGCAAGATATGCGTGGAGCTCATTGTAGGATTTTCTTCGTATGGACAAAACCAAGACCAAGGATAGAAGGGGCATCCATGAGGTTGCGCTGGTCACCCATTACATCAGGAGACTGAACTGGCAGTAGTTGCTGGATTAACTCTAACCCGATATCCAGCAAGAGCATGCCACACAAACATTTCTGAAATACGTATGAAAATCAGAACAAATTAGCAACCTGATAGCAGCCTTTATATAGTATATAGCAATGCTAATCAAAGATTCCTACCACATTTTTATTATCTTCAATGTCATAGCTAGTTAGCTACCCAATTTTATGACCCTAGATACATACTATTAAGCTCTCTAGTCTCTACACCCCTATTCGTCGAGAGTCGATGACAAGGAACATTTGAGTAACATCCTTATATAATTGGCAAGCTGCAAGCATATATCATATATGCATCAACAATACAAGACAAACACTGTAAAATAAAGCAAATTAACTCTAATGACTTATAATTCGTAAACTCATATTGCCCAGATAAACTTGACATCAAAAATATGCTACTCATGAAAAATGAAATTCGATATAAAGTTGACTGCACTAACTTATCTAGTCAGGTTAGAACATTCACACACTGGCTTTCTAAGCAAGCAATACGTGCAACGACAATTTTTTTTATTGTGATATTTCGTAATGTCGAGTAGCTAGTTTTACATGTACACAATACATGCAGCGACAACTCATAAATGCTCTATTTTGTTCAACTTATTAAGAGTTATTTTCAGCAAAAGTAAGTTCAGATGAACAAAAATGAGTTGAACAGAACAGAATCAAAATTAGTTAAAGAAAGCATGCATTTCTAATTAATATTTTAAACATATTACTAAAAAAATGTCCATAAAAATATTACATAATCACCTATTTTGTCAAGTTTATCTAATTTGATTAGCAAATTAGTTCATAATTGTAAATATATTTATCTTTATTTATCCATAAAAATCAAATAATAAAAAAGAATATTTCTTTTCTATTTTTTGCTTTTTTTAATCCCAAATCCATAATTGTAAAGATTACCTTCATATCTTTGTGCTTTTCTTTTGTCTTGTTTTGAATTTTGATTTAGTTGTGAACTACCTTCAATTCTAACTTTTAATCATCTATCATTGACAGTATAGCTAAAACTTCAAATGTAGTATGTTGTCGTGATCTGACCTTATTATCATCTATGTAATTGGCTTACACAAATTGAAATTATATAAACCCATTAAAATGATCATTTCTTTACATGACTATAATATTGTGGAAGTACATTGCTGATTTTTTTTTTTTTTTTTTGATAAATTTTCCTTTTAATGGAAGATTTTGATATTCCTAAATAAATTTGTTATCTTTTTTTTTTTTGTAAACTTCTTTAGTCTTTCCTTTTTTTTAAAACCTAAATTTTTTAGTTATTCTAATTTTAGTATTTCGAAAATGGCAAACATTTCGATTGATTGATTGCCATTATTATTTTAAAATTTAAACAAAATTGATGTAATTAAAAAATAAGGTAATATAGTCATTTAGGGCTTGTTCTTTTCGGTATAAAACAACTGAACTGAACTGATTGCAACTGAACTGAACTGAACTAAACTAAACTGAACTGAACTGAATTAAATTATAACTAATAGCAATGATAATAATTTAGCTATCATTAATTAATAAATATAAATTAATAAATTAATGATAGTAATAACAATATTAATATAATATAATATAATATAATATAATATAATATAATATAATATAATATAATATAATTAATAATAATAATAATAATATAATAGTAATTGTAATAATAATATTACAATTAATATTAATAATAGTAATAGTAATAGTAATAGTAGTAGTAGTAGTAGTAGTAGTAGTAGTAGTAGTAGTAGTAGTAGTAGTAGTAGTAGTAATAATATTAATAATAATAATAATAATATTATTATTATTATTATTATTATTATTATTATTATTATTATTATTATTACCATTGTTTTATTATCAGATAAATAAATTAGGAACTAAATTGAACTGAACTGAACTGATTGCAACTGAGCTGAACTGAATTGAATGGAAAATAAGCTAGGGAGAATAAACCCTTAATAGGAGGACACATGCCTCCCCCTTCACTTATATAGAGTAATAGAAATATGAAGAGAATCAGTAACTATGAGGAATCAATCAGCAAGCGCAACCACTTCACATTGTGGAATTGTTTTGCTTCATTTACCATATGATTTAGGCCTGGAACCAAAATATTGTGTTCACTATTCTTCTTGTTTTGTAACTTGGCATTCTCAAGAAGTAAAGTTAGAGAAGAGTACTTACTTCCTTTTCTTTCTTTAGAATATGCGATTTACCTATTGCATCCCAAAAAGTTAAACCAAACTCTAAAAATCTCCTCCCAAAAGAACCAAACCCTAGAACACACTTCAGCAATCCCTGCCGCCCCGCAGGGTCGCTGGTGGCCGCATGGTAGCCGACGAGCCTGCGTCGGGTCCCTCCGTCAGTTTTCTTTATTTTCGTCGCATCCCTTAATTTCCTCCCTCTCCCCCTTCCCCGCCGGCGCGTCACTGCACCCTCCCCTGCCGTCGCGTCACCCCCCCTCCCCTGAAGTCATTTAGTTTGTTATCTCCTTCCCCTTCGCCGTTTTCCCCTTCCCTTTCCCGGGTTCCTCGCCGCCCGTCGGTGTCCTCGGGGTGGTTCTTCCGTGTCTCCCCCCTCCCCGTTGCTTTCTTTTTTTTGGTTTGCGCGTTGGTCGGTCTCCCTCCTCCCCGTCGGCCGTCCGTTTGTTTCCGCGTCCCCGTCCTCGCGTCGGTAGGCACAATCCCCTGTTAAGTGTTGTGGTTGTTTTGGACTTCCCTCCCCCTGTTTTTATATCGGGCTCCCCTTTCCCTCCCCCTCCCTGTTTTTATATCGGGCTCCTCTTTCCCCTCCCCCTGTTAGTGTCGGGCTCCCGGCCTTTCCCTTCCCCCGTTAGTGTCGGGCTTTCCTCTCCCCCCCACATGGCTGTTGGGATCTCCAACTAGTTATGTCGGGTTTTTTATTATAATGCGTATTAAATCTCCGAATAATAGGAGTGCGTTGTTTTTGAGCTGCTAAAGATGTTGTCTGTGGTTGGTTATGGCCATCGACAAGTGTTTGTGACTCACGAAGTTCGTGAGCATGGACGAGGCGATGATAGTTTTTCATGGTTGGGACGTATGTTTTCCGGTTTTGCAAACCGGAGGTGTGTTCGAGAGTTCAACTTGTTTGGCTCCCTTTTTAGCTTGGCATTGATCTTAATGGTCCTTGCCTTGACAAATTAAAATCTGAAGGCGGCACCCCAGTTGCATCTGGGGGTTTTCTGCACGTCCACTCATCGGCGTTTCTCCTACCTCATGGAGAAACCTGAAATATTCTCGAGCGAGAGTAATGAGTCACAACGGAACGTGACTCTTCAAAGGATCATGAGCCCATAATCCCAAGCGATCGCAGATTGTTGGGATTGCTCATGCAGCGAGACGCGACGCTCGCCGTTGGTTGTTCGTTGTTCGAATCGTGAACGTCATTCGCTTCTTCTACCACTTCCATCAGCCATCTGAGGTTTGAATCCACCATCACAAGCACTGACCAGCGACGCCCCTTTCCTAAGCAACTTTTTATCAGTTTTACTTTTTTTGGTTTTAGATGAAATGTACGAGCTCATAAAGCTCATTTAGGTTTGTTGGTTTGGTTTAGGTATTGTATTAACATTAGGCTGTACTTTCGCTTTTAATTAATGTACGATTTCTCTTTCTTAAAAAAAAAAACATGGCATTCTCTTTTATTCTTGTTAATCAGCTGGCAATTCTACACAAGAGAATCGCACAAAGACATTATTAAAATACGTGGCACATGGGCCACTATGATTAGAGCTAAAGAAATCTATAGGTTTAATTTTCTTCGACTAGCTCTGTAAGGCAATACTAGGTGCAAATAAACTGAAACTGATAAGTTAACTGAAACTGGTAACATAAAGCTGAAACTGATAAGGTGCTGGAACTGATAAGGTAGCTGATTAGCTTAACTATTTGGCAAAATTAGTTGGTTAAGTTGATAAATTATTTTGACAAAATTAATTGTCATCAAAAAATTTTAAAAGATTTTCAAAAATTTCAGTCACCTGATTTTGAAAAGGTAAAAATTTTAACTTATCATTTAAGTCATTTTAACACATGAAATTTTATTTTGGGTACTCCTCAAACAATACTAATCATTTTAGCACCTAAAATATGTTAGCACCTTATTATTTAAAGTAACTAAAATGCTTCCCCGAATATAGCCATTTTCTAAATAGGAAATGACAGTGCTAGGTTCTAAACCATATCCCTACATGAATGACATGTTAAAACTATTCTAGCCTTTTTAAGAAAATATACATGGAGTAGCTAAAATGTGTAAGTTTCAAAACTTCATAATTATATAATTTTAGTCAACTATTCGTGAAGGTTTCAAGTGAAATATTACAAGAACTAGTCTCTTGACCAGTGCATGATGCACGGGAATTTCACAAACTAAGTTTGCTTTTTAAATTGAACATTAGGAAAGTAGTTGAACAAAGAACAACAAAGTCTAAATAACTTCCTTTCAAAAAAAAAAAAAAAAAAAAAAGGTGTAAATAACTTCAAAATTATTGCATTGTAAATCGTATAATTCAATGTATTACAACTTCATGTTACAAATTGAGCTTGGAGATATGTTGTTATTGATTGAGTTATCAACGACAGGACTTCCATAGTTCGATTGAACACATGTACAACAAAGACGTACTTATTACTTATAACAGATTGTCACTATACATTTTTAGTATGAATATAAAATATGAAGTAACATTATATTCAATAAATTACCATAAGAGTGACAAAGAATGGATAACGCAAGTGAGTTCTCAACATTATTACTGTCTTGCTGACTCTGAAAATCTGGTAATATTTTATTACGTTTGCTTGAGAGTATAAGCATTATGTTCTAGTTTCTTCTTCTCCAAGTAATTGAATGATTCTGCATTAACTTTAAAAATATGCTATATTCTTTTTTTGTAATGGTTACATATTTAAACATATATAAGCATATATAGAAAATTAAAGTATTTTAGTAAATACTATTATTACAAAAGCAAATTACAATTTAGAGAGAAATAAATCAATATTTCAATATATTAATAATGCATTAGACGATTTATTATAATTAACTTTTACAATATTAATTTCTATGTACAAACTAATTAAAATTAAAAGAAATAAGTTAATTATATACATAAGTATTGTAATAGTTTTACAAAAAAGAAATAATTCTACCCTAACTCAGTCCATGTATGTATAGAATTTGGCCCATACTAAGTAGGGGTGTTCATGGGTGGTTAACCGGTTCGTTTTTTTTGCGAACCGTAACAGTCACCGTTTAGACCAATTACCGTCTAGTGGTTAACCGTTTTTTCGGTACGGTTTTTCGGTTAACCATTAACCGTTATTCAAGTTATACTATTATATTTTCCTTAATGTAAATATATATTTTCTATTTTTTTGTGCATATACTTTAATATTATATATACTCTAATATAAAATGCATTATAAAGTGGATAATAAATCTATTGGAAGACATAATAACACTACGAATTTACTGCATTTCCTAATTATAATGTTTATATTAGTACTAAAGTTTCCAAATAATTACATACTTCCTCTAATTGTTGTTATTTAGTAACAAATATTAGAATTAATGTAATTGTTGAAAAAAGTTTCAAAATAAATAAATAGAGGAAAAAGATATTTCGGTTTTTCGGTTAATCGTTTACTCAAAAATCATAACCGTTTAACCGTACGGTTTAACCGTTAATTTTACCGGTTCGGTAACCGTACCGTTAAAGCTTTTTTTTACCGGTACGGTTACCACCCATTTAGACCGATTTTTCGGTATTTCGGTACGGTTTTTCGGTTTCGATTTTTTTTGAACACCACTAATACTAAGCCCATTAGTAAATCCTAAATGATTTAACAAACTAATTATATCATTCTTACTTATAAATTATTATATTATATATCCTCTATAATAATATAATATTTCAACGATTAAGAAAATGATATAATTTACTTTACTGCCAAAAATATAGTTTCATATTCATTAGTCCTTATAATTTGAAGAATTGTTCTGAAAAACTAAAATCCATATATAAGTGTTGTAATATATACTTCTCCCGTTCCAAAATAAGTGAAACACTTGTCTCAAAAAGCTCTCACATAGCGAGAGAAGTTGTTTCATTTATTTTTGGAACGGAGGAAGTATTAAGATAGATAGATGGTTTTCTTAGCTCACTTAAAAATGGATATATAGGGGGAACTAAGGCCCAATAAGATAAACAAAAAAAGAGATCATGGATCTCTCTCTTTCTCCATTTTTTTGGGCCCATGATAAAACACTAACCCCCACCCTTTTTTTTTAATTTCATTTCCCTCACTCTAACTCTTCACCTTCTCCCTCTAACTCACTCACTCACTCTCTATTTCTTCGTCTTTCTCAACCTGATTCTCTCTCTCATTCTTTCTCTAAATTATACTCTAAATCTACAATTCCTATTTCCACAACAAAACAAATGTTCCTAATCTACAAATTTCAATATATATTATTCAATATTTATCAAAAGAGGAAACTACAAAATAAAGGGTGAATTTTTCGGATTTTTTAAAGAGGATATTCAAGAACTGTTTTTTTGGGAATAATTATATGAAAAGCCGAATTGAAGGACAAGAACTCGAGATTTTTTTCAATAATTCGAGAAGAAATGGAGGTTTTTGGCTCGAAAACTACAAAAGAAGATTTTTCACTCCATAAAACCTTGCATGCAGGTATTTTTAATTTTTTTTCAACTTTTTTAATTATATAAAACCGAAATTAATAGATGGTTGATGAAATTATATTGATTGTTGTAGATCTAGATATTTTTTGAATTATATAAAACCGAGTTATTTGAATTTTGTGTATTTATAAAGATTTTCGTTTTTTTTCATAGTGAATACATGCATGTGAAGAAAATCAAATCCATGTCTGAAATTTCGAACTGCATGAATAATTCTACAATCAGATCTTCATTAACAGGTTATTTTCGATCCAATTACTGTTTCTCTTTGTGTATAAAAATTTAGGTTTTCTTTAATATATTTTTTAGTTATTTACTGTTATCTATTTGAATATATATATATATATATATATATATATATATACATATACATATACATATATACATATACATATATATATATATATATATATATATATATATATATATATATATATATACATATATATATATACATATACATATATATATATACATATACATATATATATATATATATACATATATATATATATATTATCGATAATTATTTTGTGTTTTTTTATTTAGGTGTATTAATAAAATTTAGGTTTTCCCTTTTTTTTTATTGCATGTCAAAATACATAATGGAGGAAAAAATTACTGTTTTTTTTTATTTAAAAAGTTTAATGGTTGTAGATATATTTTAATCTACAATTACCTTATTATCAGTTTTTTTAAGATAAAATTGTTAGATTCCTTTTTTTTAACATTACATGTAAACCTGATGCATGAACAATAAGTGAGAAAAAATCGATTTTTCTTCTTATTTTTTTCATTGTTGGAGATTACATGCAATATCTGTAATTATATTGTTATTGTAAATGTTATTTTTTTGTTAACATAATAATTTAATTGTTAGAAATCTGCTGCTTTTTTCTTTATGGCTTATCTTCTATGAAAAAATTCGTCCTCTGTATTAATTGAACCCTAAGATTCGAGAAAAAAATAGTTTATTTCGTTTGTAAGAAAATGTCCTCCACAATTGTATCAAGAATATATGTAAAAAAAATGTATGGATAATAATCAAATCTGCTGGTTTTTTAGATTTTTCAAAGTAAAACCTGATACATGAATATATATATATATATATATATATATATATATATATATATATATATATATATATATATATATATATATATATATATAAACATCTTTTCTGACTTTTTTCGTTTTGAAAACCAAATCAGGTATATGTTGTGTTGTACTTTTTTGAAACCAAAACTTATCAATTAATGAAAAATCATAAGTTGCAAAACTAATTGTATGTTTTAAATTACTACTTTGAGCAACTTATTTGGATGTGGGCTGCCTTGATATTGATGTATTACTATGTACTTATTCGGATACGTTAAAAAAAACTGTTATTGATAAACTTGAATTAGGATAATGAACTTAAAAAAGTTGAATGCATAATTATCATGTTTTGGATATTTGTTAGTTAATTAATTATATAGTACCATGTAATAGGTACATATTACATTTAGCATTCCTGTAGACTAAAAATCTCTCTAATTTGCATGCATATGAGAGTGAATAAATGGTTATTGATGAATGAAAAGTGTCAAATATAGCAATTAAATGATTAATAAGTTAAGGAACATAGTAAGTTTTACAAATTAAACTGGTACAAAGGAACCCTCATATAAAACCAATGCAAAAACCTTAACTTACAAACTTTTGCTCATAATCTATAAGTTTAGCACTTTCAACAATATGTGATGTTCTCTATTTAGGTTCGATTATGGCTAAAAAGTGGAAATCCTAAATTAATTTGTGCTTTGATAGTTATAAATAGTTAGATATGTCTTCCAAAGATGACTCCTTAACGTTCCCAATTTCTCCAATTGATAATGTAGATCCTTTAGGAGAATTTTCTGTAACAAATATAGCAGTAAATAAAAACGGACAACAAATTTACTTAAGGAAAAAATCCAGAATAACATGTACATATCATGCTATTTTTAATTGTCTACATGAGCACTTTGTTCATATTAGTTGATCAATACTACTATATATTCAACTATATAAAGGAAAAAGGCATTTGATAAGCTATTTATATCAATATCTTAGTATCATTTTAATTTTCAACTACAAAGATGTATATTACTCATATCAATATCTTAGTATCATTGTAAGTAATTCCTTGTCTTGCATATAAATTACTCATAACATATATTGGTAGATTTACAAAGAGATAAATATGACAAATTACATTGACTATATTAGATAGAGTTATTTAATTTTCTTATGACACGTTTTTATCCATTGCACGTAATGTATTACAAATAGCACAACATCAAATTGCTAATCTATGTCAGGAGATAAGGTAAGCACGATAACACCTCTTTTAGTATTTCATCTACAAAATATTTATGAAAAATTGACGCTATGGGGCTCAACTATTGGGCGTTCGCTTTAATAGGTACCAACTATTGATATTCCAGTGGGGGGCTCAACTATGACATGACTTGTAAATGCGTGGACCCAGCAGGTTTGGTAACCTGCTGCTGTAGGTAAATGAAGTCACATGACTCATTAAATGAGCACATGACTTTAAAACCCCCCCAAACCACGTTTTTTTTCCCAGTTCATTCTCTCATTTCCTCCTCCTTCCTCTTCGTGTTTTTCCCTTTCCCAACCATGGTCGCCCTACATTCATCCGGGATCAACCTCGGGAGAATTCAAGAACATACGGGCTGCGAAATGTGAAATGCAACCATGATATTCCTGCGAAATTGCGAACAGTGAAATTTGGGACCAACGTTGGGAGAAAATTCTATGGGTGCTCCTTGTAGCCAGTAAGTGTGCGTTAGATTAGGGCACAAATTTTGAATTTTTCCCTTTATTTTTTTAAATTCATTTAACATGAGTTTATTTTGTTGTTATTTTTAGGGTGCGGATTGTGGATTCTTTAAGTGGGAAGTGAATGCGGGGAATTTAAAGGAGTGTCATGAATGTGAGGACTTACAAGCGAAGTTGCTAGAGCAATTCACTTCCATTCTTGAGTTTGAGTTGCAATTCAAGCTTGTTGAAGAAAAGTTAAGCAAGTGAAGATGAAGAAGGACAAAATGGTCTGCTGAAGTTGAAGAAATGAAGATGGAAATGGGTAGACTTAATCTTTGAATTAGTTAAGAGTAATGCGGGGGAGAGAATTGCTATAAGGGCCTTGTTTATGTCCTGGATTTTGTTTGTTGTGGTATTTATTTTCATGAACTGATCAATCCTAGTAGGAGGGGATATGTTAGTATGATGGGAGTGTTAGATGGTGAGGTCTTAACTTTATGTTGCCTTTAGACCAACTGATGTGTAGTATGTATGTTGACACCTTAGACAATGAATGGAAAGTTTGCATTTTGATTGAAATTCAAAGCTTGATTACAACTGTTTGTTTGCATAGCACAAAAACAGGGATGTGCCTGACAATACACTACAAAAGTAAGCCTATTATGGTCTTGAAATTACATAACACAATGTAATCAAACAAGACAAATTTACATAAACTGATGTCCAAAAACTCCTTCCAAAAACTTATCACACTACATTAACATCCTTCAATTTCATGTGTTGCTTGTTGATGCTTGACTATCTTGTTGAATGGAGTTGTTTGAGGGTAAAGTGGAAGTTTGAGAAACCTCCCTTGGACCACTGCTAAGACTTGGTGCCTGCACATTGTTACAAACAATGTTAAATAACAGATCATGTTGCAAAGTGAACTTAAAAAACAATCAGTTTATTACATTCAAAAAAGTGTTGCCATCATCACGAATATACACTCCAACTCCTTTTGGAATATGCATGATAGGACAAAACAGTTTAGCCTAGTTATGAAAAGAAAGTCAAAGGCATAAACTAAGAGAGTTAAGATTCCTTACCCTTCCACCTCTAGATTGCCTGCCTCCCCTAGAACCTCTGCCTCCACTTGATGAACCCCTGCTAGCTGGTGCTCCTGAGCCACTGGCAGCACCCCTTGAACCTCTCCCACCACCTGTTGACCCAGTTCCTGCTTCCCTGCCCACATTGGATGAACCCCTGCCTCCCCTAGAACCTCTGCCTCCACTTGATGAACCCCTGCTAGCTGGTGCTCCTGAGCCACTGGCAGCACCCCTTGAACCTCTCCCACCACCTGCTGACCCAGTTCCTGCTTCCCTGCCCACATTGGATGAACCCCTGCCTCCCCTAGAACCTCTACCTCCCCTAATTACCCTGCCACCTTTCCCTAACCTGCTTGGTTGAGCAGTGGCAGTTGGGTGTGCACTGGTGTTGTCTGTTCCACTTGGTGCAGGCTGTGAGGCAGTCTTAGCTTTCTTTGGAGCTGTTTGGGAAGAGTCATTCCCTTTATTTGGACATGTCCTTTTATTATGAGTTTTGCATTTACAAATGCTGCAACTCATTTCCACCCCATGTTTTGTGAGCCTTCCTGGTTTCTTAGGGTTCTCATGGGGGTCCTTCTTTCTATTTTTAGGTCTTCCAGGTCCAATCTTAATAGGTGGAGGGTTTAAAGGAGACACAACATGAGGCCAGTGTCTTTCACCAACAACTGGGGGGTATTGAGCCTGCATAAGACTGTAGGTATATTTCCCTCTTGTAATAATCAGATACAAAGTCTTCAGCATCCTTCCTACAGAAGAAAATGCAAGATACTGCATGGCAGCAAG
Organism: Beta lomatogona; assembly: GCA_947646795.1. Lineage (NCBI taxonomy): Eukaryota > Viridiplantae > Streptophyta > Magnoliopsida > Caryophyllales > Amaranthaceae > Beta > Beta lomatogona. The sequence continues at coordinate 2,747,149 of CANSNZ010001023.1, forward strand.
GGATACCACATAAATCCCATTTCCTACATGTGCATGAATGTGCAGCCAAGTCAACTGTCAAACTGTCCATCTTATGGTTAACTTGGAAAACTGTGTTTGTGGATGGGATTGGTATGCAGTTGGCAGCCTCAACTTTTTCCTTATTTAGCCTAGCTTGTATCCTAGGGCAGATCTTAGTATTACTAGCCTCCATTTCTTGCCTCTTCACCACCAATCTTTGCATAAGGGCTACCCTAATGTCCTCTAGCATGTATATGATGTGTTTTGTCCTAGCAGCTATAATGTACCCATTGAATGTCTCAGACAGATTACTAGTAATCACATCCACCTTAGTGTTTGTTTTAATGTGTGCTCTACAAAAAACAGAAGGGTCATGTGCTTTGAAAGCCTTTGTTGCATCAGGGTTAACCTAGTCCATTTCATCTAGGGCATCATTGTAATCTGCAATACTATATGCCTTGGCTGCTCTCCAAAACAGTATTTTCATTTCATCACCCTTAAAATCTTTGTGCCAATGGGTAAAAATGTGCCTAGCACAATGCCTATGCTCACAACTTGGGAAAACAGATGCAACTGAGCTTAATATTGCCTAGTTAAAACAAGCAAGAATAAAATTAACATGATTGTGCATTAATATGTGAAAGAAAGTAAACTAAAAAAAACAGAAAGGAATATAATCTGTGGATTCTTACCAAGTGCTCATCTGAAACAATAGTCAATCCTTCACCCTGTCCAAGGTGCAAAGCTGTTTGTACCTCACTCAGAAACCAGCTCCATGAAGAGTTGTTCTCACCTTCAATTATGGCCCAGGCAACTGGATACATCTGATCATTGGCATCCCTGCCAACAGCTGCTAGTAATTGACCACCCATAAAGGTCTTCAGAAAGCAAGCATCAATGCTGAGAAACCTTCTGCATCCCTCCAGCCAACCTTTTCTCACCCCATCAAAGCACATAAATAGTCTTTGAAACACAGGAGTTGCACTCCTCCTTGGCCTTTCATCATTGAGCAACTTGATAACAATCTCTCGCATCACGCCCCTCAAGGCCTGAAGGTATCTTCCCAACTTAGCATAATGCTCTTCCATAGAGCCATGAAGTAGTTTATGGGCCTTGTACTTCACCTTATATGCCAAGGCTCTCTTAATGGCAACCCTAAATGCTTGTCTAACTGTTTCAATGAGCTCCTTGGCTGGCCAATGAGGCCTTGCCTTGAAAATTTCTAGAAACTGCTTTGCAAGCCATGTTGATGTCATCTGTCTGTTGGCTTCCATGTTCCTAGTACAGCTATGCTCATCATCAACAGATTTTACCACAAAACAGGCCCTCCTTGAATCCCATGAAGCAAATAACCTGAAAGGGCAGCCTGTGTTGCACTTCACTTCCATTCTCCCCTGCCTCCTACTATTACTTGTAGCGAAGTACAAATTTCTCCCACATGTAATAGCAAACCTAGCCACAACTTTCCTAAAAGCCTCTCTACTAGGAAACCTAAGTCCAACTTTCCAAACAAATTCTGTGAAGTCTGTATCCTCACTCACTAATAGTCCTCTCCCTCTCCTTCTCCTACCATCCTCATTTTCATCACCACTATTATTCTCTGGGGTATGAATATCATCCTCACTGTCCTCATAATCACTCACAAACCCTACCTCACCAGCTTGTGTTTCTGTGTTGCCACTGGTAGCACCATCACATCTCAGACCTAATCTTCCCTCAGCTGCATCCTTCTGAAGCTTCTTTGCTAACTCAAACAGTTTTGTGTTTGTGCCTCTCACCCTATTCCTAGCTACTCTAAGCTCATCATCACTACTGTCTGCTTCACCTCCATCTTCAGTTTGTTCAAAAAAACCAACCTCAGGTTCTTCTTCTCTTTCAAGATCACTCAAGTTCTCAGGCTCTAGTTCAGTATCATCCCCATCATCTTCATCAGTGTCAACAGCAGGTAGTTCATAACTAGGATCTGAATCTTCTGAAGAATATTCTTCCCCAATCAACTCCTTCAAGGTTAATGGGCTTTCTGGTCTGTTATCATACCACTCATAGTAATCATGTGGGAAGGTTTCTTGGTCATAGATTACCCCTTCTTCAGGCTGCTTAACAGGTTGTTTTCCAGTTCTAGGATTAGGTGCAGGAATGGGTATTTGAGGTTCAGGTTGTGATTGGTTTTGTGGAGCTGTTTGGGATACAATTTGTGAAACTTGGGTTGTCTCAGAATCTGCTTCATGGGTTGACTGTTGTTCAACATTTAATGTGGAAGTTAAAGGAGATTCTTCTGCAGTAGGTTTATTAGGGGTAGGCTGATCTGTTGTAGATATGTGGTATAGAAACTGCACTTTTGCTGAGGTGTCCTTAATCCTAGTACTTGACCTAACTGGTATTAACTTCTTAGCAGGGCTTTTTTTCTTTGTGGATGGGCTTTTGGATGAGCTTAAAGTTGGGTTTATGGGTGTTGGGTTTATGGGTGGTACTGTTGTTTTTTGCTGGCTAACCTCTTCTTCAGGCCCTTCCAACAGCCCAGCAGGTTGTTCTTCAAGCACTTGGGCCTTATCAACACCATGTACCACATACAAATCCAAAAACCTGCTCTTCAAAACTATCTCTGCATTTCTAATACCTCCTTGTCATTGTATACCCTAACCAAGCCATCATCCAATTTTTTCCCAAGAATCAAATAAAAGATTTGTTCAATAACCCTATAACTACCACATTTTTTAGCCATTTTCTCAAGAAACCACCAACACAACTCATCTGGGTCAACAGCAAATGTTCTCCCACTTCCACTAACATACTCCAAGTACCCTCCTTTCTTATGTTTCTTAAACAGACCCCCATGCCAAAACCTCAAGGTCACATTATCCATTCCTAAACCCTAATCAAAACAAAGACACAGAAAGTACATACATTCAGCCCTATTAACACACAAATTCATGAAATTGCATTTAACAGGATTTTCTTCAAAATCAAACTTAATATTTGAAAAAAAAAACCCACATTTTACAGTATTTCATTCATTGTTAGATTTTAGGGTTTTCCTAAGCTTATAATACCAACATAAAGGGAACTTCATCAATGGTGATTAAATTACATGGATTTTGCATAAACTTACCTTGAAGCGCAATCTATGGTGGTTGATGAAATTCTCCCACTACAACACCTTCAGCAACTTCAGTAATGGCGAAATTCTCCCACTATAGCACCTTCAACAACTTCAGCATGGTGAAATTCAACTGCACAAACCGCGAAAATCAATGGGGAAACTGAGCTCTGACACAGTGATTAATTGAGGAAGAGGAAGGGGAAGGGTTGGGTTTTTGGGGCAGTTATAAGTTAAACAATACCGTTTTACTCTTCTCATTTCATTAAAACAGGGGACCACTTTACACATGACTGCCTTAGCCAGTCACTGGTAAACTGGGTCCACGCATTTACAAGCCCTATCATAGTTCAGCCCCCCACTGGAATATCAATAGTTGGTACCTATCAAAGCGAACGGGCAATAGTTGAGCCCCATAGCGTCAATTTTTCCTATAAAGAATGCAAAGAGAATAAAGTAGACAAAATATATTATGATAGTGCATAAATTGCAAAAAATATTACAAAATAATTGATAACATGATTATTAACTTAGGATATAAAGAACGGAAACACATAAACTAAGTGGATCTCCTTCAATTTTAAAAATCACCCATTATTCTAAATTGTACTACATAATAAAAAACAATAGGTCATAAGTTATTTTACTTTACTTATTATGATTCGAAATCATAATAACTAATCGTCGCTAGCTAAGTATTGCAACAACACTATATTCTTCAATTGTAGCATATCTCCATCGTTTAAGTCAAAATCCTCGAAAAATGGAGTACACACTTTATGAGCCCTTGGAGGAGAGCAATGAAGGTGATACAATATCATGTTATCACAATCCAAAAATAACTGCATTCCCTTTTCTGTTGAAACAACATCTTCAACACTATCCAAATATCGGAATTAAGATCTATATTTGTATGCGTTTGTTTATGTTGTCTGCTGAAGCTAGCTTGAACTTTCATTTTTGTCTTTGACAATAAGATTATGAGACTATTGCTTCTTATTGGAGCCTCGACGTTGATTGATTGAATGAAGCTGATGTACTAGACGCCGTAAGTATGTAACAAGGCATCAAGTACGGAAGTGTTATACATCGAGAGTTAGAAAGAGATGTGGACTTAGAGGGTGTTTGGTATCATGTTTTTTCACAAAAGAAACGGAATCAAGTAACAAAATCCGTTTCTACTTGTTTGGTTAGTGTGTAAAGTAACAATTACCGTTACTTGAGGGAAACACATCCCCCCAAGTTGTTTCCAGTCAAAAAACTAAGGAAACAAATAACGTTTCACTCCTCAAACAAAACCCTAGCTTGCAGCCGCCATTCTCTCTCCTCTTCAAGATGGAAATCATTGAGAATTCATCATAGCATTTCGATTCTTCAGCATATCTCTCACGCTCTAACATCAGTGTAAGTTTTTGATTGCAAATTTTGATTGATTTCTTCGTATGGAAATATTTTTTCGTATAGAATTTGCGAGTTTTCATTCGATTCTGATTATGGTGTTGAAATTTTCAATTCAGCGTTTTATATGTGTTATGGACAATTCAGCGTTTTATATGTGTTATGGCTACGAAATTAGATTAGGGCTTCAATTTTTTCCCGACTAAATTCATGTTATAGCTGCGAAATTAGATTAGGGCTTCAAATTTTGAATTTTTCAGGATAATTTCATCTCCATTTTCTCAGGATGATGTTGATGAGTTAGTGGCATCTCTCCATAGTGTTTCAAATAATTTTGGAAAAATATTTGAAAACATTAATGTGAATCTTGGAACTATGGCCAATGCTTGGTCAAAAGCGGAAGAAAGGGAGCAAAAGATGGATGAAAAAGTGGACAAGGTATTAGATGAGGTGATGAAGTTAGATGGCATATCTCCATCCGAAGCCTTAGAAGCAGCAACGATTCTTATGGCCGAGGATCACAAGCTTCGTATCTTCTATCAGGCTCTGATTCCTATGAAGAAACAATATGTGCTTGATCTACTTAAAAAAAAGTAGGCTGATGGACTTTGTGGTGTTGTTTGTAGTAACTTTTGCTAATTGGGATCTTTGAAGGGAAAACACAAGAGTTGTAGTCATGTAGTGCTTTATTAGCAACTTTATATTCTTGTTGTCATTTGCTTAATGTAGTGCTCTGATATTGTGTTTGGTTTTTACTTTGGACATATGATACTTTGTTTTCATGTGGCGGGTTGGCTAAGTGGATTTAACTAATAGTTTAATTTCCTATTTTGCTAAAAGAAATATGTGTAAAAAGTTAAGATTTTCTTTGTGATAAAATTGGAAAGGATACTCCACAATAAAACAAGTATTAAATAATGTGTTAAGTTGAAAGGGAAAAAAATAAATATAAAAAAGTGACTCCATTCCATTATTGACTATACCAAACAAGAGGAAAGGGAGTGAGTCATATTCGTTTCCATTCCAATAGGATACCAAACAACTAGTAAGGGTAACACTTATTATTACCCTTTCCCCTCCTTATATAAATCCTTTCCATTCCGTTTACGGTACTCATACCAAACACCTCCTTAGAGCATCCTTAATGGTGAAAAAAAAGAAAGATTATGTGCTTGATCTTAAATGGGCTCCCTTAGTGGTGATTGAGAATAAGATTGTAGGTTGATTGGCAAAAAAAATTTGTATCCCACGATTGAAAGCATGATCAGGCGTGGGACCCACTGCCTGATCCGACTTTTTAAAATTTTTTTTGCCTCTCCAGCAGCCAAAACGCAGCGTTTTGGCTGTTGGAAAGGCAAAAAAATTACATTTGTAAGCGCGTCAGCGCTGACATGCCAAACCAATAGGCGCGCGACATTTGTCGCCCTTTCCACATGGCAGCTTCCTATTGGGCATTAAAAATAGGATTTTTTAACTACAATAATACAAACTTTGGCCCGTTCTCTCGCAATAATACAAACTTCTGATTATTTTTTAATAATACAAACTTTAGGCCAAAATTCCTCCAGTAGGTCAAAATTCCTCCGGTAGGCCAAAATCAGCCAATAAAAAAGTGACACGTGTTCAACTTGACCTACTGGAGGAATTTTGGCCTAAAGTTTGTATTATTAAAAAATAATCAGAAGTTTGTATTATTGCGAGAGAATGGGCCAAAGTTTGTATTATTCCAGTTAAAAAATCCTTAAAAATATAACCGTTGTAAATTTTGCAAAGGTTATATTTAAAAAAAATACAAATCAAAAAAAAATACCAACGGCTTTATTTTTTCGAGCTCTATAAATAGAGACCCATTTTGCTATATTTTGGACACACTTAATTTTCTCCATCTTCCTTCACTAATTTCATCTACTTGTTCTAAATTATTTCATTACCTCTTCTTATAATTCTTATAATTATGGAGCCTAATAATCCTAATTATATAAGAAACCAACCCCAAAACCGCTCAAAAAACCAAATGCCTAGGCAATAAAATCGCTCAAATACCTCTCAAAATAACTCAAATTATCGTCAACCCTCTCAAAATCAGTCAAATTATCGTCAACCTCTCAAATAATTACGAACCAAAGGGGTGAAAATTCTCAATATTATATTCTCCTTAATATGATAACCTTTACCATGAATCTCCATCTGAAAATGCCAACCTTTCATATCATCAACTTGATCCTAATTATGGGTTTTCTCAATATCAAGAAGATTCATCTCCATACAATGATGTTGATGAGGATGGTGGTCATTACCAACAAGGTGACAATGATGTTGGTTAATACCAAGAAGGTGATGATTCTGATGATTATGATGAGTTTGTTCAGCCAACTTAATCCTTTTCGCAATTACTATCACCAAATCTATCTGAACAACCACAACCACAACCACAACACAATGCAGAAGCAAGTTGTAATGGTAAGAGGGCTTGGGATCAAGTTGAAGATGAGAATCTCATCTCAGCATTTATGAACACTTCTCTTGATAAGGTGACTGGGACGAGTCAAAAGAAAGGCGTCTTCTGGGGAAAAGTTTGGGAAGCTTTCGAGGCAGGAAGAATTGCCAACCCAACAGAAATTGCTCCAAGGAATGCGGATATGGTGAAAGGTCGTTGGAGTAGACTTGCTCCACGGGTTTTAAGGTTTGCTGCATTTTATGACGAAGCTCTTGCAAGAAAAAAGAGTGGTCAAAATGATAATGATGTTCTGAAAGAAGCTCATTTATTGCATAATAGGAAACATGGTAGGTTCATCCTCGAACATGCTTGGAAATTGATGAGGAGGTTTCGTAAATGGAGGGCTATAGTTAAAAAATCACTGGAAACTCCACGTGGTCGCCCCAAAAATCCACAAGAAAATATGGATTCACCTGCAAGAGGAAGTAGCAGTAAAAGGCCGAGAGTTGATGGAGGTGACTCAATGCCCGAGACACCTACCAGTGGTGATGGAGGTGACGTCGAGCGCCGAGGAGATGGTGTGAAGAAAGCGAAGTCTAAGCTGAAAGGGGTGGGTGGTCGACAATTGATTGTTTCAATAATTTTAATGAAAGACTTCGGATCCATTCGGGAGGGTAGGAGTGCGAGATGTTGAAAGAGAAGCCGGAAAGTTGGACGTTGAAACAAGGAAGGTTCTTTGCAAAGGAACAAGAAATAGCGCTGCAAAACAGGAGCTTGAACATACAAGAGTATCATAAGAATTGGGATTTCTTTGCAATCATTGTATGCGAAGGAAAATCGATCACCATTTGAGGAGGCAACAATTGAGAAACTAACAATATGGTTGACGAATAATTCTCCTTTTTAAGTAATGTTTATGTTTAAGTTAAGGTTATGTTTAAGTGTAGTTCATGTTTGAGTTTAAGTTTACGTTAAAGGGAAATTGAAATATTACCTTGTTATGAGACAATCTCTTTTTTGTTTGTTCTGTTTTACATTATTGTTTTGTTTTACATTATTGTACTGTTTTACATTATTGTACTATTTTGCTTTATACATTATTGTACTTGCTTTGCTTTATACATTATTGTACTTGCTTTGCTTTAATGTTATGACATTTCAATACAGATGTTATGCTTCATTGTTGTACTACTTTTTATGTATTATTGTTATGCTTTAACATTATTGTACTTGCTTGTTAAATTATTGTTCTGCTTTAATGTATTATTGCTATGCTTTTACATTATTGTACTACTTTTATGTATTATTGTTCTGCTATATAACTCATGCTTGCTTGTTCACCATTTGCTCACACCAAATCTAAACCCTCTCAAATTTATACAATGAACTCTTTCAACTTAAACTTTACCGCTTCAAGTTCATCTAGTTCTGAGGATGAAATAAGATCGTCCCGAGCAAACATTGATCAAGAAATAGATGAATTCTTGATCAATGTTGTTCAACCAAATGTTCCAACTCTTATATCAAATGTTACTCCAGCACCAAGGAATAGAAGAGCAAAAGTGATTGATCCTAATGAGGATCATCACCGGCCTATTCGAGGCAGGGAAGAAGGCCATAGATGATTGTATAATGATTACTTTGCTGATCAACCAGTCTATCCTGCTCGTTTATTTCGTCGAAGATTTCGAATGCAGCGACATGTCTTTCTTCGGATTATGGAAAGTGTCGTACCAAGTGATACATTGTTCACTCAAAAAAGAGATTGTACCGGAAGGTTAGGTTTATCTCCCCTTCAAAAGTGTACAGCTGCTATACGAATGCTTGCGTACGGGCTTGCGGCAGACTCGCTTGACGAGTATGTGCGAATTAGTGAAAGCACAGCTCGAATAGCGTTAATGAAATTCACGAAGGGGGTTATCAACCAATTTGGTGCCGAGTACTTGAGACGGCCAACTCCAGATGATTTGGCTAGACTACTTGTGTACGGTGAAGAACGCGGATTTCCAGGAATGATCGGCAGCATAGTTTGTATGCATTGGGAATGGAAAAATTGTCCGACGGCATGGAAAGGACAATATCAAGGAAGAGCTGGTGTTGCTACATTAGTTCTTGAAGTTGTGGTTGATCGTGACTTATGGATATGGCATTCTTTCTTTGGGATACCGGGTTCGTGCAATGACCTGAATGTTCTTCACCGATCTCCTGTGTTTAGGGATGTTTTAGAAGGTCGAGCACCACCCGTGCAGTTTACGGTGAATGGTAACCAATACGATAAGGGTTATTATCTCACTGATTGTATATATCCGAATTGTGCAACATTCATTCAATCAGTTACATGCCCTCAAACTCGCAAGGACAAGTTATTTGCTCAACACCAAGAAGGAGCTCGAAAAGATGTTGAGAGAGCATTTTGGGTGCTGCAATCTCGCTTTGCTATAGTTCGTAAACCATCCCTCGCATGGGATGAGGAAATTCTCAATGATATCATGTTGTCTTGCATTATCATGCATAACATGATTGTGGAAGATGAACGAGATACATATGCACACTACGCAGATACTACTGAGTTCACTTCAAACACAAGTAATGATGGCGACGAATTTGAATATTATCATGATCGGTTAGTAGATATCAACCGTTACATGGCGAATAGAGATGCAATTAAAGATCAACATGTGCATCAATCCTTGAAACGTGATTTGGTTGCCAATATATGGCAGAAGTTTGGCCGTAATGCTAATTAAGAGCATTTCATTATGTATTTTATGTATTTCGTTCCTAATTAAGTTTATAATCCGTTCTTGTATTTCATTATGTGTCTCGAAATTAAAAATATATTAAAAATGCTTAATTGTGTCTCATAATTTAATTATTAGATCGCTAATTAATGAGCATATATTAAAAACGCTAATTGTGTATGCTACGTATTAATAATAGCTAATTATGTAGATAACTTAATTATTAAAATGATAATAATAATATTAATATTATTAATTTAATTAATTAATAATATAATAGCAATTAATAATGAATATTTCATGTCATTAAAAATTAAATTATAAAAATATTGTATAATGGTGGTTGGGTGATGAGAGAGAAAAAGTAGTTGGGTGGAGTCAAAAAGTAAGAGAGAGAGGAAAAAGTAGTTGGGATTATCTTTTTTTTTTTGTTCATTGTTAAGAAGAAAGTGGGAAAAGATTGTGGGGGTGTAATTTTTTAGAGAGAGAAAGTTAGAAAGAGAGTGGGATGATCTTACTTCTCAATCACCAATAATGGTGCTCTTAGAGAATTAGCATCATCATCCGTGGAAAGCTTCTCGTTCATATCTACCAAACACCTCCTGTCACATTTTTCTTTCCTTTTCTCGTTCATATCTACCAAACACCTCCTGTCACATTTTTCTTTCCTTTTCTCCTTAGAGAATTATTCTCTCTTTTTTTGCTGTTCATATCTGCTATTCTTTTACTTTTTTTTGCTGTTCATATCTGTTAATCTTTTACTTGTTTCACCGCTTGCAACATTGTTTCATTCATCATGGTGATCCTGTCTTCATCCTTCTTGTGCTTATATTAGTTTGTCTTTATGAAGGGAGTCTGATTTTGCAGTAGAGAAAAAAATGCCTTTTAAGTACCTGACCCATTTTATATAGTAGTATAAGGGGCAGAAACTCAAATTTTAATGTCCTTAAGCTCATTCCACCCCCCTATTTTTTTTCTGGTTCCCTCAAATCTTCTGGTTCCGCTCGGAGTTGGATCACTATCTTTTGTACCTACCATACCGTTCGTGTCACAACCCATTTTTTTCTTCTCTGGTTTGTTTCAGTTAGTTGTGTTATTTGATTGTTCTTCAATTTTCTGCAGAGAATTATGTATCAAGGCCACGGACTTCAGATGCATCCCCAAGGCCCCCAACCGGAGGATCTCTTCCACACCCTAGCAGTACAAGATTTCTGTCATATTAAGAACTGAAGAAGTGTTGTGATTTAGAAACTAAGTGTTCACTAGATTGTGCAATAATCAACAATAATCAAGAAGAAAGCAAGAAATTGAAACAACAACCAAGTAATGCAAAGAGCAATGAAAACAAGAAAGAACACACCAAGATTAACGTGGGAAACCCGAGCTCCGGGAGAAAAACCCACAAACTTGCACTATGGAATCAATGGAGAATCAATGGTGAACATACAATCTCTCACAAACTCACTCTCTCTCCTAAAACCCTAGAAAAGATGAGGCTCCAAGTTTGAATAATGAGATATGTGTGCTCTACTCTCTAAAACCAGAAAATAGAGTATTTATACTACAAGGAATAAAAGCAATCCAAGGGCCACGATTAAAACTTAAATCGCGAAAAACACGTGCAGATCTGGGTAAGCCCGCCCGGGCCCAAAACCGCCCGCCCGGGCAAGTCGCCCGCCCGGTCAAAATGGTTGCCCGCCCGAGGAAAACTTTCTGCAAGTTCCTGCCTTCAATATGCCAAAAACGCACGCCCGAGCCAAAATCTGCCCGCCCGGGCTGCTGAACCTGGCAGGTTCTTGGCTTGTTTGGGCTTCGGTGCTTGGACTCCTTGCTTCACCCATCTCCACCAAACCCAACAAGAAGGCAACAAATAACTTTGAAAAATCCAGCATACTTGGAGAGGGTGGGTTTGGCAAAGTTTGTAAAGGTGTTTTGAGTGATGGCACAGCTGTTGCAATCAAGAGGCTTGCAAATTGTGGGCCTCAAGAGGAGTTCCTGGTTGAGGTTGAGATGCTTAGCAGGTTGCATCACCGTAACCTTATCAAACTTGTGGGCTACTTTAGCAGCCGTGAATTTTCCCAAAATCTGCTTTGTTATGAGCTTGTTCCGAGTGGAAGTCTGGAGGCATGGCTTCATGGTAATTGCGATTTAATGAAAAGCATTTGATAGGTTTAAATCCAAGTCACTTGTAGAAGTTCCTGCCTAAAACCTGTGTTTGTAATCTTGTGCTATAACATAATTGTTGAACTAAAAAGCTATCCTATACTTCAGGTCCTTGGGCGTTAATTGTCCATTAGATTGGGACACGAGAATGAAGATTGCACTGGATGCTGCTAGAGGACTTGCATGAAGACTCACAACCATGTGTCATCCACCGAGACTTCAAGGCATCAAATATATTACTTGAGAACAACTTCAATGCTAAGGTTGCCGATTTTGGCCTTGCCAAACAGGCACCTGAAGGAAGGCAAACTTATCTGTCTACTCGAGTTATGGGAACATTTGGGTCAGCCCTCATCTTTTTTTTAGAAGGAAACCTCATCTTTAATTACTTTCATGTACCATTTTAGTTCCTCATTTAATATAGTAGTTTCTGAAATGTATTTAATTGATACAAACAGGTATGTAGCCCCTGAATACGCCATGACTGGTCCTTTACTTGTTAAAAGTGATGTCTATAGCTATCGGGTTGTCTTGCTGGAGTTACTGACTGGAAGAAAGCCTGTTGATATGTCACAGCCAGCTGGGAAGGAGAACCTTGTTACCTGGGTTAGTTGTATTTCTACATGGTTCTCTCTCTATCCGAAGATTTTTTACGAGTTTGCACGATTGCAGCTGCTTGTGTTGCACCCGAGGCGAATCAACGCCCACAATGGGCCAGGTGGTGCAGTCTCTTAAAATGGTACAACGGGTTACCGAGTATCAAGATGCTGCCATGGGTTCTGCTAACATACGGCCGAATGTTAGACAGTCCTCAACCACCTTTGAATCTGATGGGACTTCCTCAATATTCTCATCTGCTCCTTACTCTGGTTTGAGTACCTTTTTGATGAAAACATATCCCGAACTGCAGTTTTTTCTGAGGATCTTCATGAAGGCAGGTGAAAGAGTTGGTAGTTAGTTGAATTTTACAGTGCATTCACTTCACTCTGAATGTGAAACATGTTAGTCAGCTAGACGGGGTTCAAAGCTTCCGAGGATGAAATCGCTAATTGGTGAGGTTTGTTTAGCTGGAGATCAATGTCCTCATCTACAATAGAGAACCATTGTGATATTTCTCATGAAGTGATGAGGGCTTTTGGAGTTGCTGCATCACTGTGAAATGATGTATGTATATGCTTAACCTTTGATATGGCTCTACAAGAATGTCTGTGTTAAGGGTATTCCTTCCTTTTTTTTCCTTCACCTGATTCATCCTCTATCTCTTAGTCTGGGATCACATTTTTACCCTGTTTGTTAAAGTATAAAAGTCCTTGTACATCTACCTTCGCTTGTCAGGGTTCATCAATTATAAAGTCAAATGTGCAGGTTTCTATTTCTTGCTGGGATTACCGGAAAGTGTCATTTTTGCCTATTTGTAGAACGTCGCCTAAGAACAAGTAGGTACATGATGTACATTACATGTAAACTAGTCAGAAGTGCAGGCTGATATCTGTAGAACCATTTGCTGAATTCGTACGTTAAATTTTTATCATCCAAATGATGCCATTTACTAAAAGTCTACAAGTATGAAAGTAAAATTACATTAGGTAATAACCATTTGCTTAATTCGTACGTTGAAAGTAAAGTGATATACCACGAATTAGGTAGCACTACATAGTGTAACAGGGAGATATAACATACAGTGTTCCCAAATTACACAAGGCAATAGAGAGCAAACTGCAAACCAAAAGGCACAGTTTGGCCAGTTTTACACACAACTGTTGGCTCAAAAAAGGTGATGTCACAATCATAAGTTCAGAAACATGGTCAAAATTACATTTAGCATTAGCAGCAGAAATTGGCAGGGAAAAACTGAGATTGATTGCCATATGAATCACCTCATTGCTTGAGACATACAGGACAGTTTAACCAAAAAAAAATCTATTGATTTCCAAAGGTTACACGCCGAAGACCATGAAGTTCAAATTTTCTACTATTAGAGATTTCTAAAACAGTATTATACAATTGCATCATACAAGGATATGGACAACTAAAATCATCTAATTTTACCTAATGATCCCCTTTCTTCTCGTTCGATTAAGCTAATTTCATCACCATCATTCGTTCCGTTCTTACTGTCACAACACACTTCATCAGGATGCTGCATTTGAGCATACTTATATAATCTCTCATTAAAAACAACCTGAGGATCTTTCTGAACCAAATTCCCATTCTCATCATACCCATCCTTCAAAAAAACAACCCAATTCATCTCAGTACCAGCCAAATAAAACGCCCTACCCTGCTTCTTAAGCATCTGATAAGTATGCTTAGTAAGACTAAACTCCTCCTTAAACTCCACTATATGATGTATAGAAGCTTTCTTCTCCAATGTCAAACTCAAAAACTCATGTATAACCCCAACTCTATATTTCTCTGCCTCCAAACTCCACAACTCATGCTTCCACCCATCCGAGTAAGGCGAAACCAAGGGCAATGTATTCAACAAATTCAACCTCCTCACATCATCCTCCTCCAAATCCAATGCCTTCCCATGTTTCACAGGAAACTTCAATGCCCTTTTAACCTTCTCCTCATCAACCATAAACTCCCTCTCCAACGCGCTAACCGCCAAACCCGGCTCCCATTTCACCAATTCAAGCATTCTACTTCCATCTTCACCATCAACAACCCTAAAATACTCGGGAAATTTCAACACCCAATCCCTAAAATCCTCAGGAACTCCAAACAATAACCTACAATGATATATCTTACTCAATGCCATTTTTTTATCTTTTGACATCATTAAAAGCTTCCTCACAACTTTTACCCTCTCCATTTCCATACACCCCATAATTTTTTTCTCCTCCTCCAGTAAATTCTCCATGAACTCAGTAAAACCCACCCACATTTTGTTATTTTCATGACGGTAAATTTCGAAGATAAGGGGGTGTTTGGCGAGAAATTTAGTGACTTTTCTTCCACGGGGAAAACCCAGTTCGCGGAAAAGTTTTCCGGCGTCATCCAAACGGAGAATATGTTCGGGTTGTTTGAGAAGGAATTGTTTGGATCGGATTAGAAATCGGAAGAAATTATCTCGATTGGCGAGATTTTCGAAGTGGGGGATAAAAGAAGAAGGGTGTTGAATTGGGGTGGTACGAGGGCTGGGTTTTTTCTTGCGTTTTTTGAATTTTTTGGGGGTTTTTGTGATGAGAAAAGAGGTGGAAAATTGGGAAGTTTTTTGGAGGAGAGAGAAAATGGGGTTTTGGGGAAATTGAGGAGAGAGCAAATAGGGTTTAAGGGAGTGTTTGGTTATGGTGGAGAAAAAGTGGGAAGCCATGGTTTTAGGAGGAAGTATGGAAGTATGAATCAGAAATTGGGGTTTTAGGGGAAGGAAGATGAAAGCGAAATTTTTGAATAGGAGAAGGAGAAAAAAATTATCCGACCTGCCGGATTCGAACCAGCGACCTAAGGATTTCAGCAGACTACTACAGTCCTCCGCTCTACCAACTGAGCTAAGGTCGGATATTGATTATTGATTGTAATATAATAATTAAAAGAAGATTACCTTTCACTTTTCAGTAACACCTTACATAAAAATTGTAATTACTCCTCTATCCCAAATTATAGTTTCATTTTCCTTTTGTACGGTCTAGCACATATTTTTTACCATTAATAACTTTAGTTACGTATTAACAGAAAATATAAAAAGTTGATATTATAAAACTAAACATTGAGACGAATCTAACATGTGTAATTTTTTTTTGTGTATATTAATGAGATTATTTAGTTAGAGGTTTTAAAGTTTGACCATAAAAAATAAAACGAGAACAATATTTTGGGACGAAATGAGTAGTAACTAGTTAATCGTGTATTTGACTTTGGTATGAAAATTCTTGTTAATCACTAAACTAGAACGCTTTTTGTTAGTTTCATTTCCTTTTGAAAATCATTTTGTTTAAATTCTTTTTCAACCTTAGCTTGATCTTATGTAATTTATGAAGTATAAGAAATTAAAATTAAAGATATGGTTTTCATTACATTGTTCTCAACTTTCAATGCATAGTCTTAAAATTTCAGCTTTTATAAGTACGTTTTGAAATATTTTGATGATTAAAGGGGAACTAGAGAATGTGCACATTCCAACAAAAGAAATGGATGTAGACGTTGGTTATTTGAACAAAAGTTTAGGTTTGTAAATCGTTAAGAAATTGAGGCAATAGATCGAGTGTGCAGATGCTAATTGAAGACACCTTAGCTATTCTTCCCTGCTTTAACTTTGCTTTGTTTTTCCCTTTGTTATCGTGGATGTAATAAAATAGCTCACCGACTTGCCAAACAGGTGGTGACTAGTTATAGTTAATAGATGAGATTTGGCCTGGTGGCGGTCTATATATTTAATTTGGTTGTAACGGACTCTCCGTCTTTCTATACTTAATTTAAGCCTACCTTTTCTCCTAAAAGAAAAGATATACGGAGGTAGTACCTTTACAAAAATCTATACAAATATGTTAAAAGGTGTTCCTATCAAAGGAACGGTGCCGCATGACACTCTTCTCAAACTTGTAATACACGAGTTTATGATCTCATTAAAAATATTAACATTTTATAGCTACTAGGAATCGAACACCCTTTGAAATGAAATGTGAGATTTTAACCACCAATCCACTACAAGATCAATGTTTAATGTTTTAAAGTAAAACATAACAAAGTCTTACTATAATTCTATGTAACTATAAGATATAGACAAACTTTTTGATCTTAAACACTTTTATTAAGGTCATAACATCATCTTACCTCAATTCCATTGACATTATTAATTTATTATTGATATCCCCTATTCCTTGGAAGTTTTTTTTAAAAAAATTTATCATGCAATAACATCCATTTCCATTTTCGCGTTAGATAGAAAAGTACGAAAATCTAATAAAACCAATTATGAAACTTATGAATAATAATATATTTGATAATTCTAACTGCCCGAGGCATCGCCCGTGCCAAAAAATACTAGTTTGAGCGCAAAATACTTAGAGATAATAAAGTAACTAATCTTCTTTAACTTCAAAAAGATGCTTTTCTTTTGAATTTCTCAATTCTCAACTTACAACTCTTTGTTCATTACAACAAATCTTGAGGGATAAAAGTTGCTAATTTGGTACCATATATGAATTTTTACTTCTTTTGTTCCATATTAGTTGAAAAACACTTCCCATTTTATAGTGTTACAAATTAGTTGCAACATTAGTACTTTGTAGCATGCATATGGCCTAAATATAAGGAGCTGAAAATTATCTTGCCTAATATACAAAATACGAAATATATCTACATATATTTAACAGAGTTCTCTCTATCTCTTTTCCTCTTTACAAACACTCCTATAAAATTGTGTCTCCTTTTACATCAAAACTAATACGGTACAAAGGTATATGACGCTATATTTTGAACCAAAACATAAGATTATCTTAGGGTGCGTTCTCTTCACCTGAAAAAACCTGAACTTATCTGAACTGAAGTTATTAGACCTGATTGACCTTTATTAGAACTTATTTTTTAGAGTTTGTGTTAGACCTGATCAAAGCTGATATGAACTTATTGGACCTGAAACTTATTTTTTAAGGTGAAGAGATGGGTGATCCATTGAATCTAAAACCTTTTACAAAAAAATTATGCTCAATAATATAAAGAAGTCGCCTCGAGTTTCCCCCCCATCTAGTCCGAGCTAATCTTGTCCCTCGTCTAGTCAAAGCCTGTAGAATAGAGAAAACTACTACAAGGGTGTGACCTGAAAACACTCCTTTGATGCTCAAGTTAGCAAAAAACTTTATATAGAGAGAAAGTAGTGAGAGATGCTCTCAAAGATAGGAATTATATGCCTGACTGGCTGACTTGTGTGGATGCCTTCACTATTTATAGAGAAATTGTTCATGATATAAACTGTTGTATTTTTTCCTAGTTAGGGGTATTTTAGTAATTTTATATATTGGCTATATTTGAGAAAAAAATTTAGATACATTAAACGTTAAGGTCATAGAATATTTTAGGTGCTAAAATAATTAGTAGTGTTTGGGAAGCACCTAAAATAAAATTTAGGTAATTAAAATGACTGAAATTGATAAGTTTAAATTTAAAACTTATCAAAATTAGGTGACTGAAAATTTGGAAAACCTTTCTAAATTTTGGTAACAATTATTTTGTCAAAATAATTTATCAACTTAAGAAACTCATATTGCCAAATAACTAGACTAATTAGCTACCTTATCAATTTCAGCTAACTTATTAATTTCAGCCCTTTTTATCTAGTCTTGCCAAATAGACCCATTATGAGACTCTTTAAAGGCTTTAGTCTGATAAGTAAAGTTTAATTCATGAGGGGTATCTTCTTCCTTTCTCACATGGAATTGGACTTGCTATATAATGGGCCCAAACTGGAGTCCTTTAGATTTAGATTTATTCGGGGTGGTGTTATCAAAAATCAAAAATCAAAATAACAAGGATATCAACTAGTTCTCATGAAAATAGATATCACTCAGAAAGGTGAATAATTTAAAAGTTATTTAATCAAATATAAGATCCACGTTATCTCAGGATGATGATATGATAGTCTGATTGAACATACCATCTGAAAGTGAACAAATTTCTATTTCGTTGTCTATAGAGAGATGACTTGTTAATACCCTCTAGCCAACCAATCCACATTGCTATTGATATTTGTTAAAACACTTTTCTTCTTTTCTAGGAACTCTGTCATTGTTCATGTTCATTATCAATTTAATCTTTTGAAAACATGCCTGATTTAATGTTTTGGCCAATTACACGCCACAATCCAGAAACAATGACTTCGGATAATGACTCCTGTTGTGCTATATCAGGTCCTACAAACAAGGAAACTTTCATTTATTACATATGATGTCAATTCTACTTTATGAATACCCATAAAAAAGCAACAGCATGATAGACATGGTTATACAAGCCAGTGAACCATTAGTAAGTAGTGATGGGCTTTGATGGAATAGAACTGCTAACAAAGGTTGGGTTGAATAAGAAATATTTTACGACAGTCGTAACTTCCATGTAGTATAAATAATTTATTCTTCTTGACCAATCAAAGTACTTTTAAAAGGAGTTAATCTTGCGTGTACCTGGTTCACACTAATATTATTGTGAACTAAAGTCACTTATACTAACATTAGATCCACATTAATTTAGTGTGGACCAGGTCCATATAATTTTTTTACTTTTAAAAGTTGCTTTGTTTTTCATGAATTCGCAAGATCTCCTATTTTCCCATAATTATAAAAGGGATCACACATGCATGAATCATGATTTTCTATTCAATTAATTAACATTGAATACTATCATACTAAAAAAAAAAACCTAGCCTCCTCCTCTCCCCTCTCTCCTCTTCCTCCAAAAAAAACCCTAATCCTTTTCTTCTAGTTTGGGGCTGCCATCATCCTTTCGATGGTGGTAAGCCCCCAATTATTCTTTTTTCTTCTAGTTTTTATTATTTTTGTTATTAATAATCTTCCATTCTCTCTCTTTTTGAGAGTTTTCTACCCAATTTTTGGGTTCTTTCTCTCCTCTTATGGGAGTTTGGAGTTTAGTTCTAGTCTCTTCCCACGTGGAAGTTTAAAAATTGGTATGAGAGATTGTTCCTATTGGTTGAAGTTCAAGACCATCAACATTGAAGTATTGGAAATTCAGATGCGGTCAACATGGTTATGCAGAATGATAGACTTCCCCATCAATAGCTGCGTGATTCAACAAATACAAGGGGGCTGCGCTGTATTGCTCGATCTGGTTCATTGTAGTTTCTTCGAAGACGAATTTGATTTGATCTTGTCGGATTATATCTTGTTTTTCTTTAATACTTATTGTAGATGCCGTTTGGCCTTCATTTAATGAAATTTCTCTTTCTTTCAAAAAAAAAAAAAAAATTCTATTCGATTAACTTCAAGGTCATATCAAATCTATTTTTTGCCCTCTTTTTCGTGTCAAATTTAATTTAAACTCAAATTTCATATTAACACATTATTATTAGTTATTGCTTAGTGATAAATATGATATGATTGAAAATGGGCTTGAGCAACCCAGTACAAAAGAGGAGAGTTCGGTCCACATACAAGCCCAAAGGAGGTTCCATACTGAAACCAATTGGCAATAGTTGGAGTAGCTCCTATAGCTTATATTGTGATACTTTCTCTCCTCTTTCTCCAATGTGGGACAACTCACATGTGCACAACATATATGGGGTTCAACACTTAGATTGCTATGTCAGCAAAAAGAGAAAGAAGAGCAGAACTGAGATCTAAAGTAGTGCGTTATTGTTCAAACACATGTACAAGTTACATCCTCTATCACTTTAGGCTCATATGACATCTAATGTGGTTTTCGAAACCAATTTGTCACAACGCCTTTGTTCTATATGAATATCTGGCTTGAGACTCTATTTTATATCTGATTTTTTGAAGAGGCTTAGCATAAATTTGGCAATTAGATGCTATAAAATATATGCTTTACTTTTTATGTGATTTCTATATTGATAAACGATGAAATAAGACCTCTAAACTTTCTCTAGGGGAAAAATAAGTGTGACAATTTATGCATATATATATATATATAAAGATTTTTTTTCAAGCTAATCAATCATCCATATGGCCTCGTCATACATTAAAAAAAATATGATTATTATAAACATTAGGCCTGCGTCCTAAAATATGAACATCAATGACTTACCACTAAGGTAAAAAGGGAAAGATTAAAAAAATGATCCAATTATCAAGTTTTATGACCTCAATTACTAACTTTACCTACGAGATCATATAAGTTGTCGTAATAACTCACGACATAATCCAAACCCAAAAAGTAGTTGTTGAATGGAAAAATATCCCAAAAAACAACCTCATGTTGAAACCTGTGAATAGGGATGACAGTGGGGCGGGTCAAGTAGGAGATCCGCCCCATCCCCGCCTAAGTGGGGAGGGGATGGGTCTAGGTTTGGCGGAGATGGGGATTAAAATCGAACCCGCAATGGGTGGTGGAGCGGGTGTGGATTTTATGCTATACCCGCCCCATCCCCGTCCACCCCATATATTTATTATCAAAATTCTATTTATATACTTATATTATTAATAATTTTATCTTGGAAAATATAAATATGTGGATATGACGCGGGTATGACACGGGTGCGGATACCCATACGGCCATACGGGTAGTGGGGTGGTGGGGTGGGGATGAAGTGGGTACAACTCGGGTACGAAGTGGATGTGGATACCCATATGGGTGGTGGGGCGGGGATGGGTCTGGAATTTTCCCCCGCAATGGGTGGTGGGGCGGGAATGGGGATGGGAAATTTATGCAGGTGCGAATATGGAGGTACCATCCTCCGTACCCGCCCGGCCCAATTGCCATCCCTCTGTGCTGTGAACTTCATTATGAAAGAACCTCTATTGAAATTTCTAGTATATTCATGCTTCACGAGTAACCTTTTCAAAGCGACATTTCTCTCATCTTACAGAAAACATGACGAAAAAACTTTTCCTATACGATACTAAACTAAACATCATAATTCACAACCATAATAACTTTCAAAATTTACCAATAAATAAGTACCCCAATTTTTGTGTTACAAGACTTGTATTACTAATGATACCTTTTTTTCAATTAAGCTTTTTACAATGAATATAAAATTTATAAGTGAAGTGCGTGGTAGCAGAAAAAAAAAATCTATTGAAAATTGCCACCCCAGCATCATATATGCGCAGCAGATACTCTTTTGCTTATTTTGCTAATCATCGTATAACTTAAAATGGAGACCAAAGAGTACATAATGCATTTTTGTTCTCCCTGTGCCTCAATCGCGTAATTACAGAGGTTCCTATGGTCGCCTTACGACTCCATAGGAGTTTCGTCAAATAAAAACGAAAACATATTGATCGTATACCTTCTCTTCCTGTTCCAAAAAACTGTTGACTTCGATTCTTTTTCTATCGACTTGCGTCGTGGTATAATAATAATTAAATTTTTAATCACAGAAAACTATCCTCGAGGTTCGTAGATTGCTGATCACTTTGCGTGCCTCTTAAAGAAGGGCTTCTGGCAAACCAGGAGTTTCTCGTCATTGTTGCTCTCGATTTCAATAATTCGAGCTTCCCATTTCAGTCGTGCTAGGTAGGGTCTTATAGACTCTATAAGAGTAGCTTTGTCTCGGAAGATTACCCATCCCTGAGCCAATACTTAAAATTAGCTGCTTGCTAAAAATTGTGAAGAAATGGAAATTGATGAATTAGAAAAATTCAGGTACCTCCGGCCGAAGAATTCGATCTATCTCAACAAAGATATCAAAAGTGTTGCATCTGTGCTGGGAATCTTTCTCTAGAGTGAGGAGACCATCAGCATGCACCAAGTCATAAGTTCGAGGGTATGTTGGAAATGCATCACACCTACACAAGTAGGATATACGAGTAATTCAGTAAACGGTCAAACAACTTTAAATTCTTAACTATCATATACCTAGTATTGAACTTGCGAAAAGAAAACTTGTAAAATGTGATATATCCACAGAATAGTGCAAGTCCATCTGCAATTTTTTTTGACAAGTAACATGCTTTATGTTTCTCAACAACAATCATAGCATGTTCTCTAACTAAAAGTTCAATTATTATGTCTTACTGTATTAAAGTCTTCTTAGCTGGTGCATAGTCCATCTGATATGGCAAACATTACAGTCATAATACAAATATTACAAAATAAAGGTTACTATAGAATTCTTATTTTTAACATGTCTATTTCACGTGTATAGATTACCCACTGCATAGATTCAACAATCTCCATGACTGTGTGGCCACTAATTAGATTTTAGCTCCCAAGTCCCAATACAGTCCCAGAAACAGATTTGATGGCCACTCTCAAGTCGATAAAACACCACATATAATAGGAAAATGAACCGGATCTAACAGGACACAGATTATCGAGAACCATTATTCGTTTTTTCCCTTTTCCATTACTCCTTTTGTCATTTTATTGCCTAATTCAGTTTTGGGGTAAAAGATGCATACCACTCCCAGATGAAAAACCGGCTATCCAAGTTCTTTTATCTATTATTAAGGTACAAATACACAGTTCTACAACAAAATGAAATCTGAAATCCACATTATCTTCTAGAGAGGAAGATTAATATTCTTAAGTCTAATTTAAACCAAACTATTCCAGCAATATTATACAGCATCAGCGATGGTACATGGCAGTAGATGATGCAGCGGATTTTCAAAAGCAGAAGTCAATACAAGTGTTAAGAAAGGGAAGAAGAAAGAGAGTGACTTTTGATACTTACCAGTCATGCAATACACCAACAAATCCCCTGTCCAGAATCAAGGGCAGGTAGTTGGGACCACTTGTTGGCACAACATTCATGACCCACACAGATTTTCCAGTGTCCAGTAAAGCAGCATTAAAACCACCAAACCGAGCATTCATATCTAGCACATTTCTAAGCATGTTGTAAGGAGGAGAAGGATCCTCATCACCAGGTCGCTTTGGATGGTCTGAGAATATTAGAGGTGAGAGAAGTGTCCAATAATCACGGATTGCAGAATTCGAATTCAAACCATCCTCAGCCAAGTCTTCTGGATGAAGTCCTGGGGAGTCAAATGAGTACGTCAACTAATAATAAGAATGATAGGTGAAGATATCCATCACATGAATTTTAGCTCTTAATCACACAAAACAAAAACAAGATGATTTACCATGAGGTTGAAGCTCCTTTCCATTCAATTTAGCCCGGGATGGCCACGTTGACTTTTCTTCTATGGGGAGCCAGCGGTCGCTATGAGTCCCTCCTATGCACGTTTGGAGCGTGCGATAATATGGAGATTCAATATCTAGACCCTTGCTGCACACATTTGGACCTGAACCAGGTTTCCTGAAAATTAAGCATTTCATAAGTAAACATGTCAAATACCAATGACCCTGAAAACTGCAAAATAACGCTCTTCATATCAGCATGTTAATGACTGACCTAGAAAAATAGCAACTCCTTTTGGTAGTCTTCTTCCAAACAACAGTTTCATCCTGTTGGGACAGCAATTCCCAGCAAAGGTTCTCTGCAAAATCATGAACAAGATTCCATCTTTTCTGATTCACTTTATTACGGGCATTGGTAAGAGGTGAAGTCCAGACAAAATAGCCGCCAGGTCTCAAGACTCTATCAACCTCAATTAAGAATAATCCATCTGCATGAATGGAATATCTCACTTATCAACAAGTATTGACATTTAGGTATCAAATGTATCAAGATAAAAATATTTTCCCATAATTTGCGTCTTGGTTTCCTTGCAAGTTGAAAGCACTAGCAAAGCAAGAAAATTGACTTACTTAGTCAACTCCTCTAATGAAAAGCACATTATAGCAAAAAGAAGGCCCTATAAATTTGACCTATCAAAAATTTGGCCTTATAAAACAGAGCATAAAACCAAGTCCTTCAGAAAGTCAGAGACCAAGAAGTGCAAGATCATAATCTAGACAGGACCTATTTTCTGAAGCCCCTTTGACAGCGCAGGTTCTTGCATAAATGTATACATTCTTAAGCAAGGTGAGGGGTAAGGCTGATCGCCTTGCATCTCTCACACCAGGTTTCCTACAAGAATATTTAGGTCTAATAACAAACTAGACAAGGAAAGTCCCACCCCTCACACAAAGATAGGATAAACAATTCTTCAAAGGAGAATTCAGGTGCAAAACATTGATAATCGTAGCAAGTAGTTGTCATTTGTAAACTCAAAGGGGCGGAAAATGATTGTCATGTTCCTTTGGCAATCACCATTTTTTCAATATTTCATAATGCTGATGTAAATTCCACCCCGACTTCCCTTCTTCTATAATAATGGAAATTTTTTGCCAAGACATTCTATAAAAAGGGGCATGACAACAAATCAATTAAATGCGAGCAGTATAAAAGTTTCGTCTTGTGAAATCCAAGACCTGGTACCTTTCAGATCCCAGTCAATGCCACATCGCGCACAGTGCACCATGTCATATGAAAGAGATGGAAATGGCAACTGTTTTGTAGTGAAGGAACCAGTCATTGCCGGAAGACCTCTTTCAAGTGTGAGTTGTACTTGACTACCTGAAGCCTCATAGGGCGCAATACACATGGTCAGTAACTCTTTTGAGAAGAGATGCGCTCCAAAGGTACCATATCCACATCCTATATCTAGGATATTTCTCACCTGCACCAGAAAAAGATGCTTCATGGTTCATGATTAGGGCACATATAATGCCTAACTCAAAGATCACATTTTTTTTGGGTGTAGGAGAAGGCAACACAAGAAAATGTTCTATAATGCTGAAGAGAATAGAGTTATAATGCAACACATTAACAAACAGCTAGCTTCAAGCTTGTCAATATATTGTTAACGACATACAGAAAAGAAATTTAACACACTAACATTAAAATATCACAATGCTAGATCAAAAGCACATCAAATCTACCTCACCGTCCACATGGGATCCTTAGATTCTCAGTAAACAAAGTTTCAGAATGGACTATCACTCAGCACACATCAATTCATAAGGACACAAAAGTTTTACTATATTTCAGCTGTGGATTATATTGTACTAAATTATGGGTTCGTGTGGGAATTATACTTATCCAGAAGGAGCAATTTGTTATTGTGTATTTGAATAAAAAAATGTTGCAGAAATAACGTCTCTCTAATCAATTGTTAAGGCCAACCCCCTCATAATGCCCTAATGAGAGTCTCCTTAGAGGCTAGGTAATGTTAATGTAGGGGTGAAGAGTTGAATTACAAGGATGACTCCACAGGTAAAATGTTGCCCACATCAAGTTCTTTTATGATCAATTGATCATACACGCCACTTCCAGAGTGCATTTAGAAATATATTCTTCATCCTACACACCTTGAACTAATATTCAAAAGGATATCAAGGGAGGAAACAAGACTTGATTTTATGACCAAATAACAATGGCATACTAATTTCAACTGACGACTAATTCCATATACTGAAACCTCCAGACATAAATATTTGACTCTGGAGAAGTAGATAACTACCATCAATGAGGACAGGGGTGAGGAGACTATAAAGTTATGGTTAGATCCAAGAGAAGATATCATACCCCTGCTTGTATAAAATTGGAAGAACTTCTTAGCCCAATCATTTCTGCAATTTGATGTGAGTAGTCCTCAATGTTATCTGATGTAAGTGAGTCAGAACGGAAAGAAATTTGCTCTTCCTCTAACATCATCATCCTGTAATAAAAGCCAGAAAGATTAACACAAAGTACAAACCATAATAAAACTCTCAGTTCAAGACAATTGTAAGGAGTTGGTTTCTGTCCACCTCTTGGTCAAGCTTCCAGAAGAAAGCACTTCTTGAGCAGTAATTTTAACATTTGCAACCCAAATGACATCTCTTCCAGTAGGCCATCTCAGAGGAATCCTGTAATTCGCTGGAGGTAAAACTAAGCAATTTTGCTTCAAGCTGTGCTCACAAAGGCGATCATATTCATCACCATCAGCATAACCTAAAGCAGAGCTTTCAGAAACATTATAGCAAGGCACAAAGTTTTCATACTCCTTAGAACAGAAGTCTAATTCTCTCAATTTTGCTGGCCCTAGAGAGAGCTCACTGATGGCTGTAAGGTCCGAGACAAGCTGTTCTTGCAGTCTCCTATAACTATGGAATATGTGACCTCTTGATGATGTACTAATTGAGATAGTCCACCAAAATGACCCAGTTAGAGCAAGAATCACTATGAAAACCAAACTGATTCTTAACATAAGCAAGATAAACTTGTGCCGATTTCTTGAACTTTTACTGCTAAATAAGTCTGTTGTAAAACCATTTTCATTAACACCCAACTTTGAATGGCCATTATCCAAAGAATTCAATTGAAAAGGTAACTTAAGTGATGAATAGCCTTGGTCCGACAAAGAACGACTGGCTCGAGTATCATCCTTTTCTGACTTTTCTTTCATTTGTGAGTCTTGAAAGTCCCAAGAACCATGACTGCCGACAGAAATCCGCCGTTGCTCACCCGATATGCCCCTCTGGAGAGGCCTAGACATTCTATACTGCCCTGAATCCCACAAAGGCAGCTTTTGGGAAATCAATATAAACCTAAAAACATTTTTTCCACCATTAAAAACACTACATAATCCAAGCACAAACTAAATAATAGCAAAAACCATTAAAAAAAATGCATTCCAAAGGGGGCACCAAAGTATGGCAACAATATTGGAAAAACAGATCCAATTAAACAACTTTAGTCAATTGCAGCATATAAAAAGTCAGATTTAATACATTATAAACATAAAACACCCAAGTCAATACTGTTTCTTTTACTACGACATAACAAAGTGGACTCCAGATTCGGATGCTTATTGCAAATGAAACAGTAATTCTGATTAAGATACGCTAATCATTTCCAACGACAAGCTTAAACAACAAGCATCACCGACACAATAATATATTATGTTCATCAATACAACCTTCATCACACCCACAACAAAACTAAACAAATTAAGATCAACAAACATCCTTAACTAACTGAAAAAGACCCAGAAAAAAAAATTGAACACAAACCCATTTTGATTAATCCACTAAGTACACCAAAAACAATTCTTTAATTCAAATTCATAACAAAAACCCAGAAAAAATTAAACTGAAAAAAAAAGTATCAAACAAGATCAGTCAAAAATCAGCTTATTATTATTACTACTATTATTATTCCAATAAGACTAATGTCTAAGCAGAAAAAGACAGATGAGTAAAAAGAAAAAGTACCTGAGAGTAGAACCAGTGAGAGTGAGGATTTCTGAAAAGAAACCCAGAAAGTTACTATTTTGCAAGATTAAAAAGATGAAAAAGATTGAGAATTTGGGATGCAACTGGCAGATTTGTCTTTCTTCAATCTCTCTCTTCACTTTCTCTCTCTAAACTTGGAAAACCCAGAAAATCAGAAGATGGGTTTTTTGTTTTGTTTTGTGGGTGATGAATATGATGAATGAATGAAGTCGTTAAATTTCTTGATTCATGAACAAAAACAAACACACACAAAAATGCTACTACTTTATATTACTACTATACTTTCTATTTCATCACCTCTGCAATTACTAAATGTTGTAAAGCAGTAGATGCTAATGCATTAAATGCTTATCCCATAAATAAATAAACAAAATAAAATATATTTCAGCACTTTTTTTCTTTCTCTCTCTTCCTCCTTCTTCTCCCTTTCTTTCTTTATACTGTGTGCATATGAAAGCGAAAAATTTTAGTCCCAATCATACGCGCTATCCAAACAAGCACTATATACTATGACAGAGAAAGGAGGTCGATCTGCACAAATATTGAAAAAAATGATTTTTAAATGAATAAAAAAAGGAAAAAAATAATGCCCATTAATTAAAGTAGTGATAATCCACACTCTGAAGTGGAATTAAGAAAACCCAGATGCAAAATCTAGCAGAAGATGAATTATAAATAGAGAAAATGAGAAAGTTTTCAACTTTGAACTTTTTTTTAATGCCTCACTATTTCCAGTAAGAAGCAAAAATAACCCAGCTTTTACCCACCAAAAATGGCAAAATCTCTCTGTTTCTTTAAATTTTCTCCTAATTAATTACAAGTAAAATAATAGAATATTAATTGACTCGGGATTAGCTTAAGCTCACTTTTAATTCAACCTAGGCCATGAATTTCTGCTGTTATTTCTCTCTTAAATGCACAAAATATAGAGTAATTAACATCTAGATCTGCGAGGAAATGAAGTCATTAACTCACCGAAGTTTATGAGATTGTTTGATACCAACAATCTTTCCCGGATTTGCCGCTCAATTTTTTTTATAATAAGTTTAGTAGTAAACAGTAAGTGAATGTAAATCCCTAGTTGGGGAATTTTACTGGTGAAAAGTGAAAAATGAACATGTCTCCTTTTTTTTTCTTTTTGTATGGGAATGATAACTTTGATTTATCTTGTGCTTACTAAATTGCTCCAAAACAGTTTTATATTTTAATTTTTATAATAATAATAAACAGCAACAGGAATTATCAGAGCTTAGCTCACGTGAGTTTACAGTGAGTATATTTCAATGGATTTTTTAACTGAAATAATACAAACTTTGGCCCGTTCTCTTGCAATAATACAAACTTTTGATTATTTTTTTAATAATACAAACTTTAGGCCAAAATTCTTCCGGTAGGTCATGACTGGTTCCTAACTTGTTGGTGCAGGTAAAATGCATACGTGGCACTCCCTAGGACACATGTCGCTTGCTTATTAGTTGATTTTTTAAATTTTGATCTAGATTTGAAAAACAAAAAAAAAAATTTTTTGCTTTCTCCCTCACCCACCCCAGCTCACCCCTGACCCTGCACAGCCTTCTCTCTTCGCCCCCCCAGCACCTCCACATAAGCTCCTCCCCCCATCCCGAAACCACAACCGCCACCGACACATCGCACCATACCAACCATTGCACCACCACACCGCACCATACGTCCATACCACACCACCACACCTCACCTCACGAGAGACCATCACGACACCACAACACGCCACACCACACCACCACACCACGACGCACCACTAGTCGCACTACTCCTAATTCTAAATTCGAGGTGGAGATAGGGAAGATAAAGGTGTTGATAGGATTTGGTGGATGGGGTTCATGGTGGTTGTGGCTGGATTTTGTGTATTTTGGGGGTGAGGGAGTGGAGGGGAGTGGTTTTCTGGGGTGGGGCGGGTGGGTTTGGTGGATTTCCGGGGGGGTGACTGGGTTTGGTGGTTTTTGAGGGGTGGGGTCGGGTGTGGTTGGTTTCGGGGGTGGGGTCCGTGGGTTGGTTTCGGTGGTGGATGTGGGGTGGGGGGAGGGGTGGCTGGGTTTGGTGGTTTTCGGGGTGGGGTATGTGGGTTGGTTTCGAGGGGTGGTTGTGGGTTGGTTTGGGTGGTGGGTCGTGGGGTGGGGGTGGGGTTGGGTTTGGTGATTTTCGGGGTGGTGGTCGTGGGTTGGTTTCGGGGGTTGGTGGGTGGTGGTGGGGGAGGGAGTGGGTGGTTCGGGGTGGGGATTGGGGTCGGGGTTGGGGAGGAGGGAGAAAGAAGAAATATCATTTTGTAATTTTATTTTACCTGTTTTACAGGTTACAAGTCAACTTGACCTACTGGAGGAATTTTGGCCTAAAGTTTGTATTATTAAAAAATAATCAAAAGTTTGTATTATTGCGAGAGAACGGACAAAAGTTTGTATTATTTCAATTTACACTCTTAGGTCTTACTAGTGGTGTCAATACAGGTTCTCAAACAGGTTCTGGGTATACCCACGACGAACCAGGTCAGACCCGAACAGGTCAGGATTCTGTCAGTCAGTACACTGGGTTGTGATTAATCAAGTTTTGTTCACCATAGTTACTACTTATTTTTAAGTTTGTGTATTTATCAAGTTTACTTGACCAAGTTTGCTTGATGGAGATGGTGGGGAACTCACCTTGTGACTTTGAGGTCACAAGTTCGAACCCTACTATATATTTGTACTTGGGAGTAGGGATTCTCTTATATCCTCCCTACTCTCAAATCCCTAGTGGGGACCCCAAAACAAAAAAAAAATTATCGAGTTTACTTTCAATTAGGGAAATCCAAATGATTGCGGCTAATTGGTAGCTTTGATCAAACATAAACTTGCAACTACATTTTTTTCAAGGAGAAAGATGAAATTCATTAATTGAAAGTAAGTCATGCAGCATGTATAATTGATTTTTCTTTTTTCGGTAAAATGAAGATCCCTTGCAAGTGGGAGAGAGCGAGGGAGAAATCTGGGGATCTCACTTTGCAATGAGAAAGAACCGAACCCTTGTCACATGGGTATTGCGGAAGGAGTGCCTCAAACCAACTAGGTCAATCTTAATTCTTTTTACGATCATTATAGAAAAATGAAACAAAGATGGACTTGATCAAATAAACTTATTCTACGTTATAACTATAATGATAATGAATAGATTTAACAATGCAACATAGCTTCCGTTTGTTCGCTAATCATGCAACCTTCTATGAGAGTGTTTATCATTTTTTTTGATAATTTTTTGTTTCATTACTTATACCATAGAGGTAGAAAAAACATTAACAGTACATGATAGTAGCCAAACAAGAGAGCATGCTGTAGGATCTAAAGATAGACGCAGGATCAATGAATCAATATCCTACTTACACGTACTGCATCTGAGAAAAATTATGAAAATGATGAGAGAGACAAGCTAGGGGTAGCATCATAACCAGGCCAAAAATTCAGAATCACGAACAAGTGCTTTTTTTTGCCAAGGAGTCAGCAACTACGTTCGAGCTTCTTCTCTTATGAACAATGTTGATACTCATCCAGTTCTTCCTCGCGTTTCGAATGAAATTGAGTTGAAAAATAAGGTTCCAAGGCCCACCTTTATCTTCATTACACCATGAGACTGCGTTAACAAAGTCAGATTCAATTAAGATATCATTGTGTTTTATTTGCTCGCTGCTAAGAGATATCTGAATTGCTCGGTAGATTGCGATGATTTCAGCTGAATTAATCTCAATGGGAGGAATTGGGCATGAGAATAAACACGTAAAATCACCTCTGCAATTTCTCAAAACTCCCCCTATTGCTGATAGATTTTTTCGCGGCTCAACTGAAGCATCCACATTCCATTTAAAGGAATTGGATTGTGGTGGAGACCAAAGAGCTACTGGGCCTTGCAAACGAGAAGTGTGTGCTCCATCAGACCAAAGAAGACAACGGGAGTTACACAACACTTCACTAGAGGAGTAGGGGAACATGTCGTCCCACCCTTTGAGCCACCAACTCAATCGAAGCAAGACAAGGTCTTGTAGTTGTTTGATAGAACATGGGGTGTTATTGAAAATTCGAGCATTGCGCTCTTTCCATATAGTCCACACTATTACATAGAAGCTTGCAAACCATAGTTTCTTGAAAAATTTACCTTTTGAACCGAAAGTCCATTTATCAAAGGCATCACGAAGGCTTAAGGGAAAGACCCATTGTAGATTCCAAATATTCAGCCACCAAAACCAAAGTTGATGTGCCAAGGAGCAGTGTAATAGGAGGTGGTCGCAGCTCTCTTGGTGCAAAAGACATAGGGGGCAGTGTGCTTCATTGATTGGTATAATACCAATTTTCCCCAATTTTTCTCTTGTGTTTGTTTTCCCAAGCAAGGCCATCCAAGTGAAGATTTTTATTCTATGAGGCACGAGGCCTCTCCAAATCCCTTTTATAGCATCATGATGAATGGATGGTGACTTTTTTGCAAGCTCGAAACAAAAAGATTTTACCGAGAATGACGCCGAATGGTGGGGGTCCATATATGCATATCATTGTTGTCTAGGGAGAGATAAGCTTTGTCAAGGAGTTTTTGGAGAGAGTTGCGCTCTTCGGTATCACTCGGTCTTAGAGCACGGTTCCACAAGAAGTTCCATACCCAACTACATTCATCCCAAAATCCGAGGGAAGCCACCGTGGCTAATTGGTTTGTAGCTATAGAGAAAAGTCTTGGAATGACTACTTTGAGGGGGAGGTCAGTTACCCACAAATCATACCAAAATAAAGTCTGCTGCCCATTGCCTACACGCTTTTTGGAGCTTGTTGATGCAAGGTGCTTTGCATCTTCATTTTTTATTAAAAGCATTAGAAATGTTTTTCCACAGCCCTCCTTTGGTAGGTATGGTAATGTTTTGAGTGCTGAAATGTTGTGGGAGTTATATTTTTCTTGAACGATCCTCCTCCACAAAGCATCCGGTTCATGGAGGTACCTCCACACCCATTTGAACAAAATAGCTAGATTTTTGTGAAGCAAATTCCCCACGCTCAAGCCACCTAGAGACTTCGGCAATTGGATCAAATCCCACGGAACAAGGGCAAGGGGATTTTTATCCGAATGACCACACCACAAAAATCTTCGTTGAATTTTGTTGATCTCTTCAATTACTCCTTTTGGGATGGGGAACAAAGACATGTAGTCTAGAGGAAGGTTAGAAAGAGAGGCTTTGATGAGTGTGACCTCCCACCTATTGATAGGAGCCTCCCTTTCCAAGAAGCAAGTTTTCGGTTGATTCTCAAAACTATTGGCGCCCAAGATTTTTGCATTGAAACATTGCCACCGATGGGTAAGCCCAAATATGTGAAGGGAAAGCTTCCCCTTTTGCATAGTAATGAGTCCGCGGCATTTTGTAACCAAACCTCATCCGTATGGATACCAAGTAAAGAGCTTTTGTTGAAATTTACTTGGAGTCCGGATGCCATTTGAAAAAGTATGAGCACTTTTATGTTGAGAAGGTACTCAAGGCGAGGGGGGCAAAACAAGATTGTGTCGTCGGCGTATTGTAGATGAGTAATCTTCATTCCTCCCTTACACACTTCAATTCCCTCCCATAACTTCAAATTTGAGGCCTTTTGAATGATGAGACTAAGAGTTTCCACCGTAAGATCAAAGAGGAAAGGGGATAGGGGATCCCCTTGTCGTAGACCACGATGGAGCTTGAATGGGGCCGTTGGTGATCCATTAACAAGGATGGAGGCCGAGGCACTCATAACACAAGCTTCGATCCATTTTCTCCATTGCATCTGGAATCCCATTTTAGACAAAGTCCAATCCATGAAATTCCAAGAGATACTATCGAAAGCTTTATGAAAGTCAAGCTTTAAGATAGTAGTCTTAATGTTTCGCCTTTTGCATGATTTAATGATTTCCCCCACAACTAGGGCACCATCTAATATTTGCCTTCCCGCAATAAAATATGATTGGAAAGGCCCTATAAGTGTGTCCATCACTAATTGAAGCCGAGCAAGAACGCGATGATTTTGTAGATGCATCCTACCATACTTATCGGACCAAAGTCTTTGAAACCTTCCGGGTTCTCGGTCTTGGCGATAAGAGCAATAAGAGCCACATTTGATCCTTTCGGTAATCTGCTTGTGAGCCAAAAATTCTCGACCATTCTATACACATCTTCCTTAATCACTTTCCAAGCACTTTTAACAAATCAGAAGTTGAAGCCGTCGGGCCCGAGGCTTTCTGTGGGTCACATGAATCAACAGCAGCATCAATTTCGGCTCGAGTAACAGAGGCAGTGAGCAAGTCTGCTTGTTGATTTGAGAGTTTCCTGAAATTAAGATCTGTGAAAAAAGGCCGAGAGTTATCATCGTCATTGAAGATGCTCTTGAAATATGCAATTGCTTCTTTCTTGAGACCTGCACAATCAACATGGTTAGTTTCATTACTTCTTAAAAAAGTAATGTTATTTTTTCTTTTCCTCATTGTTGCCATGGTATGAAAGTACTTGGTGTTTCGGTCCCCTTCCTTGTTTACTGATTTGCCATGGTATGAAAGTACTTGGTGTTTTGAGAATAAATCTTTATATTGGACTGTGTAGATAGCGTACAAGAATCCATTACTGATTGCAAATTTGTATAGCATAAGGAACTATATCTTTGGAAGAAACCATAAAAACCAAACTCTAAATTCCCACAAGGAGAGACTAATGAATCAAACTCCAACTCCCACTAGTGGAGACAAGGAACCCCATAATTGGGTAAAATCTCTCCAGAAGAGAGAGGAAAAAAGGATTATTATTCATAAAACTAGAAAACAAGTAATTAAAAGTATAAACTGGGGCTCACCAGTTACCGCCATTGAGAAGGACAGTGAAAGCTACAAAAGAAACACTAAGGTTTTTGGGGAGAGAAGGGAAATGGGGTGGCTAGGTTTCAAATTGACATGAAAGTCTCTAAATATTGTCTCACTTATCTTATTACACTTTTTTTGTAAAAGTTGTACTCCCTCTGTCCTTAATAAATTTTCCATTTCTAATTTGGGCATTATTCATAGGTAAATAAAATCCTCAAAAAAAAATTTCAATATATAAGATAAAACATAGCCATGTAGGGTCTTGGTTGATTCGTCTCATTGTGTACATCTGGAAAATCAAATTTTTATAATTTTTACTAACATGTAATTAAAGATGTTAACAACACAAAACGTGCATTGGCAAACGTGTATTGGAGAAATGGGAAATCTATTAAGGGATGGAGGGAGTATTAGGTTAGGCTTTGTTCTCATCAATTTAATCTTGAAGAAATTGAGGTTATCTTTTATGGACAAACTAATAGATAAGTTCTTTAAAAATGTCTCTTATTAAACTAATCTTGAAATGAGACATTGAACATGCTTTTCAACAAAAATAGAAATAATAAAATATTTACTATATTGGAGGCAACGATAAAATTAGATCTTATCATAAATTATATGAATTAATAATCAGCTACCATCCATAATTTGGAAAGAGTAATTAAACTTTTTTTTTTTGTTAAATGAAAGCCGCCGTAACATAAAAAAACTAAACAGTCATCTCAAAAATTGTTGGTGTTAAAATAATATGAACTTATTGAAACATATATGAACTTACTGAAACTTATTATATGATATGTTTTATTTGAACTTACTAGAACTTATAAAATTTATTTGAACCATCTGAACTGATTAGACTTCAAACTTATTTTTTCAGGTGAAAAGAAGCACCCTAAAAAAAAATCGTATTACAATTGTAACATCTCCAAATTTCTCTCATTTTAAAACCAATTTTGTCAATAAAAACGCTTAAAATAATTTTATCATGTGCTACTACTATACGTGTTATATCGTCTAAGATTTAACTAATTAGCTACTGTTAGGCAGCTAAAATTATGCAATAGAAAATAATTAAAGCTCATTTACTCAAAACACTACCTTCATTAATGTGGAATATAAGAGTATTAACTTCAAACTAGAGAATGAAATGCACATCCACAAAGGATAAATCAAATTTTTAACTAGGTAATCCCCTAACACAAATTCTCTAAATGAGTTATACCCATGCCACATCATCAAACCGAAAAAATGAAATATGGATCAACAAAAATACTAAGTACAATTTCCCCCTTTGGTTGTCTTGATTGGTGTTTGACTGTTTGTATTCCCTTTTTGGTAGTCAATAATAGTTATAAATTGCCAAAAAAAATTACTAAGTGCATACAAATGCTAGACATGGCATCAATTTCAGATTCCTAACTAGGAAGTTGCTTCCTTTTCTTTGGTCTAATAGTTTGTGTTGTATTTTAGAAACAAATTAATCTTTGATGATGTAAGTGTTTCCCTTCTCAAGCGTCTATTATCATCAGCAAACTTGCCGGTAATTGGTTTAAGGCGTTTGCTGCTAAGTGGTACTCGGTTCCTTCCAACGCTTGTAGCAAGCCCAATGCGCCTAAGATTGCCCACTCAGGCCGAAATCTTATTCAGACTCTTCCTCCTAAGAATTTTTTGCAAGCTCAACTTTGATGGTTCTAAACTTAATAATGGTAACTATTCCTTTGTTTTTGTCATTCGTGATGAGGCTGGCAGTGTAATGCTCACGGGAGCAAAGTCCTTGGTCCTCTTTCTTCGATTATCCAAACTGAAGCCTGGGCCTTAGAGAAGGCATTAGAGGAGCCCTTTCACTCAATATTAAAAATATTATCATGGAAGGTGATAATCTTGCGCGCTATGATCAACTCTATTAATACTATTTGGAAAGTCCCTTGCATTTGGAAATTAACAACATTATTATTGATGTAGGTTTGGAACTCTCCAGGTTTAATCAGTGCAGAATTCCACGTCTTATGGGAAGCTAACAAAGCAGCGGACTTCATGGCTCACAAGGGTCACTCGTGCCCTTCCTAGGCATGAAAGTTCGGTGTACGATTTTGATTTAGGCCTAATGCAATCCGATCTAACCAAAAATTTGAATTTTAGGTTTCCAATCCAAATTCAACCAATTAGAGTTTAAGTCCAAACCAATCCAATCCGAAAATTAAGGCGTTAGATTGGATCCGATATGAATTATCCGATTTTTTAAACTCTTTTTTTTTATGAAATAAAATTGGTGCGAGCATCGAAATAAGTGTTTGAAATTAAAAGTAATTCATACAATCCCATAAAAATTCATTAATAAACTAATAACAACTAATAATTTATTATAAACTCATAATTCATTACAACAAAAGGTGCATCAACATCATAACAAGATGTTCAACTACATAGCAGGTTCAAATTTATAGCAGTAAGTTAGGGTTTCAACTTTTAGGGGAAGGGAAGGGTTGCTGGACCATTTGAGTTTTTTTTTTTTTTTTTTTTTTATAAAAATAAATCAATTAAGCCCAATCATAAATATACAATATAGGGTCTATAAACTATTCGGTTATTTTGGATTTTTTTTATCTATCACCCTCAATCTAATCCAATCCGAAAATCCAATTTTTCAAAAAAGTTCAATCTGAATCCAATCTAAACATAGTTCATGTCCAATCCAAATTACTAATTCGGTTTGGATCAGATTGGATTTCGGTTTTTATCCGAATAACTTTCATCCCTAACCATTTCAGCCTCTTGTAATCCTTCCCTCTTTACAGTTTCAATTCTTTCTTATTATCCGTAAGGATTTTTTAGGTTGGCCTCCGTACTAAGGGGGTTAACTTTAAGCTTTCTCTCTTTATATATATATATATATATATATATATATATATATATATATATATATATATATATATATATAAGTGAGTTCATATGAGAATGCATACTTGCATGAGAAATGAGAATGTACTTTACGTGTTATAACTCTAATGAACAAGTGATGTAACTGAAAAGAAAAAGTAATGTAACTTCAAAAAATATATATTAGAAAAAAAAAAATCGAAAAAAATGAATTTTTTTTGGCTCGAATTTTTTTCAAGGTATAACTCTAATGAACAAGTGTTGTAACTCTAATCCAATCGTGTGGTTGAGATTCATTCTCATTTCTCATGTGATCCTGCCCCTATATATATATATATATATATATATATATATATATATATCCTAAATGACATTTGATAAAACATTGATAAACTTTCACCAAGCCTTGAAGGATAGTGAAACCCCTCGTATCTCAAATATGGTCCAAAATCATTTAGTGTTCATATTAAAATGGTGATCATAAGATATCTAATACTTCCTCCGTTTTTAAATAAGTGAAACACTTCTCTCTTTTATGTGAAAACTTTTTGATAGAAGTGTTTCACTTATTTCAGAATGGAGTAAGTATTATTTACTTTTTATGTGGTCAAGCAACTAACAAAAGTATTCAGGTAGCTCAATGCCAACTTTTCCGCAACAACCAAACATTGGTTCTAGTAGCTACTTTTGTTAGCTTTTGCATTCATTTTGCTCTAAATAACCAACACCAACAAGGCAACAACTAATTTTATCAAACACTCCATAAATAGCCAACTGTCAAAAACCTAATATAATAAATATTCAATTCAAACAAACGATGAATATAGCCAAACACTTTCTCTGTTTTTAATTACTTGCAACATTGGAGTATGGTTCAATAATTTAAGGGAGGGAAGAGATAATAAGAGGTATGGATTTTTCACCAAACCCGTGAGATTTACAAAAATGCACCGAGTGACCATATAGTTTCAAAATACTCAAGGCTCCCCCGGGGATTTGAAAAATCATCAGAATACCCTTAATGACATATGTCCGTCAACTCCGTTAGTCATTCAGGCCACATCAACCTAATTAACCTTAGTAACCCCAAATTAACCCAATTAATGCTAATTAACTCTAATTAAACCCTAATAAAATCTAGTTAATTTGCCATAAAAATTGACTCTCATATTTTTTCAATTAGAAAATTTTATTTTTTTTCTTGTTTGTGGGTACTGCCTTTCACACTTTCAGAGGCACGTAATTCGAGGCGATCTTACATGACGTCTTTTTACCTATTTTACGAAGTTTTTGAGATAATAGATGATATGTCATTTATATATATAGTTTTTAGATGCACTTAGGTTGCATTTTAGAGCATTTAGATTCATTATTAGGTTCGTTATTGCATCATATTCTTAAGTTATGTTATTCTACTACTATTTGGTATGTTTTTGGGTTTTTGATGGATTTCAGGTATTGAGAACGTGTTTGGAGTATGATTAGCGAAACTTGAGTATTAGGAGAAATTGGAAGAAAGCTACAATGATAAGGTTCGTCATGGATATGTAACAGTACGAGTTTGAGCGAAAACAAAGAGGAAAAACATTAGAAGAAATGTGAAAAAGGAGTCACATCTACTCTTCTCACCATAACTTTTGATGTGCTTCTTAGAATTGAATAATTCCAGTGGATTTGGAAATTATACTTAAAGAGCTTTCCAACTATAGGTGGTACATCCCGTTGAGATTTCTAGTCAAGGAGTTATGCCTATCGGAAGTTCGCACTGTTTCTGGTGGAATATGCTATTGTACGCGCGGATCACTGACTTCGCCTATTTAATGAATATTCCAACTTTTCTTATCTTGTAACTTATTTTTCTAGTTATATTCGTTTACTTAGTCTTGTATATATTAGGAATCACTTATTGTGAAGGGATCTCTTCCTCTCTATCTCTCTCATTATTTTTATTATTAGTTCCAGTTTTAGTTTTCCTCTTCCTTCTCTCTCTAGCTTTTTGGTAAACCTTAGTTTTTCTTGTTCTTCATTAATTCATGAGTTCAATTAATTTCTTTCACTGATTTCTTCTAATTATGTTTTCCTTTCTAGATGTAGTGTTTGTTTCATGATTGAGTAGTCTTACTTTCTAGGGCTTGCGAATCCATGTTTATATGCTATGAATCTTGATAGATGTTATTGATGGTTTGATTAGTCATTGATGATTCTATTTAATTAGGTTTATTTTGTTAATCTTGCAATCTGATCAATTGTCTTATTAAATCTTGCTAATAACGAGTCATAGATCGAGAGATAATACTCTTTAGAGGGTTACTTACAATTAGCAAATATGATTATGTTAGCGACCGTACGTCATATGTTGATTTGAGAGCGTTAACACCCGACCGTAGGAGTAACCTATGCTCTAGATATCTGATTAATTGAACTATTGATGATATTTTGATAGATTGTGAATTATTAACATGGTGAACCATTGCCCTAGATGATCCTTTACTTTGATTTTCGTATTTTATTAGTCTATAACGTTAATTCCTACTTGTTTAGTTTCTCCATACCTTAGAAGTTAGATTAAAACAACCATCTCTATGTGGATTGGATCCTACTTACCCTATTACATTGTTAGGAGGCTTTGCTAGGGATTATTTTTGACAAGTGTATAACCGCCTACCAATAGACACTGCTGAGCACCACTAAAAATGCAAATTCTAATAAGTCGGTCGAGATGAGTACCAATACGTCAATTTATAGGCACTTGATATGAAACAATCTATAACGGGTGATTTGGACTTCAAAACAACTAATTTTGAAAAAACGGAAGCCGCCGAGCGTCCTTTATGTGCGCGAATTTCAAGATTCCAGTCAAAACGAGTACCAATATGTTAATTTTTGGGCAAAAGTTTTGAGATGATCTTAAATGACACTTTTGACCTTCAAAAAGACCTTTTTTTAGATGAGCAGACGCCATCAAGCGTCCTCGAGAAGCTGGTCGGAATAAGTATCAATTCGTCAATTTTTGGGAACGTGATTTGAGATGATCTTACACGGACGATTTTGACCTTTAATATGAGTTCTTTTTAAAAGGACGCCACCGA
Organism: Beta lomatogona; assembly: GCA_947646795.1. Taxonomy (NCBI): domain Eukaryota; kingdom Viridiplantae; phylum Streptophyta; class Magnoliopsida; order Caryophyllales; family Amaranthaceae; genus Beta; species Beta lomatogona. The sequence continues at coordinate 2,787,610 of CANSNZ010001023.1, forward strand.
GTGCTCTTTATGAACGCGAATTTCGAGAAGTCGGTCGAAATGAGTACCAATACGTCAATTTTTTGGACACGTGTTTTGAGATGGTATTTAACGACACTTTTGACTTTGAAAACGACTTTTTATGTGAAAACGGATGCCAACAAGTAACCTAAAGGGGTGGTGTGGTGTGAGGATTTAATTTATTAGTGTTAATTAGGGTTTAACTAAGTTAATTAGGATTTAATAAGCATTGTGTAGGGGTTATTTGGGTTAATTAGGTTGATTTTTTTAATAAATATGATAGTTAATGGAAACTTGCCGGCATGGTCAAGTACTCAAGTCACTGTTCTTTTCAAAACCTTAGGGGCACTTTGTATATTTTTGAAACTGTAAGGACACCCGGTGCATTATCGTAAAATTCAAGTATAATCCGTTAAATGTATCACTTATGCTAGGAGTCTAGGAGAGAGATTGAGAGAATATTTTACCAATATTCTAACATGCATTACTAATTATATGCAACTTCTTAAATTGGAAACATTACAGGTAATAAAAACTGAGAATTAATGTAGTGGCATACTGCTAACCGGTTAATTACCAAATATCTCCGGTGTCTTTTAAAAGAGGGAAAGTAAAAGACGGAAGGATTTTCTCCCGTGTTGTTCTGTTTTATGTTGTTTGTAATTTTCTACATTCCGTCGGTGAGCATTAATACTATGGGAATTCGAGGTACGTCACGGGTTCTGAACTTTTGATATTTCAAGCAACTGAACTACTGAAGTGATGGCATTGGTAGCCACAAAGTATTTATCATTCTCTACAATTTTTTACACAAACCCCAATAATCAATAAGAGTATTCCTCATAAATAGAAAAAAAACGAGTAAATATTTCGTATGCTAATATGTACTCCCATACGTATATACTATCCAAAATAAACCGTGGTAATACCAAGTAAGGTTTGGTCTAGTGGTAAAGGTTTGGCCTCATGACTGTAAGGTCATAGATCAAACCCCACTAGGAGCTCATTTGGGGGTGAGGTTTTCCTTTCCACCCCCTCCCTTCCAAGGAGTTTGACTTGCAAACCTGACTGGTTAAACCTGAACGAGGTATCAGTTTAGTAGGGTCCTAAACAACCGTAATAGTACATAAAAAATAGGAATCCCTTCTAATTATAAGCTAATTTAGGTACACTAAGGAACTTGTTTGGTTTACCATAGGAATTAGGAAGTAAGAACATTCCTTGAATTCTTTTACTAAGGGCCTGTTCTCTTCGGCATAAAACTACTGAATAGAACTAAACTGAACTGAATTGAACTGAACTGAATTGAACTGAACTGAACTGAACTGAATTAAATTATAACTAATTAATAGTAATGATTATCATTTAGGAACTGAACTGAATTGAACTGAACTGAAAATAAGTTGGGGAGAACAGGCCCTAAGAATGTGTTCTATTCAACTTATTTTTGCTAATATGAACTTATATGGTTCAAACTGAACTCATTAAACCTTATCTGAACTTGTTTTTTTAAATAAGGATTGAAAATAAGGTGAACCGAAAATGCGCTAAATTCATGGAAATTGAAAAATGTTGTTTGGTTATTTTTCTACTTACCTAAGGGGGAGTAGGAAAGCTACTTCCCCCATTTTGTAAGAAGTAGAAGTTCATGGGAAATTCTATTTCCCCTATTTTGTCAACTTTTTGCCAGGCAAACAACAAGCTCATGTTCCACTTCCTCGGAAATAGAAATTCTCATGATTTTCTTGGCCAACCAAATCAACTCTTAAAAAGACAAAAAATCAAAGTATTATGTAGAAGTAGTTACCAATGATCTTTCGGGCGCCTCTTTAGGATCTCTGCGGAAGTGGTAGAGTATTTGAAGATTTTAAGAACACAAACTACTGGGCTACTTTAAGCTATAAGAAGAGAGGATTTAGCTAGAAAACATAGTGTTTATTGCTCTTTGGGGTTTTTTGGGTGGATACAAGGGTTTGAAGATTTTAAGAACACAAACTACTGGGCTACTTTAAGCTATAAGAAGAGAGGATTTAGCTAGAAAACATAGTGTTTATTGCTCTTTGGGGTTTTTTGGGTGGATACAAGGGTTCACTCTGATCTCTTACTTATTCAGAGTGAAGGTATTTATAATAAAACTTAGAAGGGACTATTTCTAAAGCAGACTATTTCTAAAGCAGAGGGGTGACTCACCCTTGCTTTTACAAAGATGCCTTTGCTTTTTGAAAAGCAATGGTTCTAGTTTAAAGTAGCTAAAGTATAAAAGCATAAAAAACAAAAAAGCATAAAAAACGTGTTAGCTGTTTATAAAAAGCTAACTAATGGATGATGACTCATCATCCATTATTACAATGTTTTTAATAAAAGACTTAATCGTACGGATCTCGTCCCTGTAGATCTATGTCTGTATCACCATCTTCATCACTAGGATATTGTTCAGACATTTCAACATCCTCTAATGGTTCTCCATAAGGAGGAATGTTGAGCTTGATAGTTTCTGGTCCCCATATTTTAAAATATGGTCCTTCTGCTAATAGATTACTGCTACGCCATAGTGAAGTTTTTGGTGGCTTTTGTTGCATAAGCCATTTGTATAATTCTGGCTTATTGACATACTGAAAATTCTGAGGAGTGTTGAGATGGAGTACAAATAGTGGATTAATAAAAAACTGTTGATAGGTTTGGTTGTTGGTGCGGACCTTCAACCTTAGGTATAGTGCTTGAAAACTTGGACTACTGTTGCTCCAATTGTTAAATTTGGTTCTCCTATATTGCAAGTATTGTAAGCAATAGGTGAGTCGTTCACCTATTCCTGTTGGTATTTCACTATTCTTCTTGAAATGTAGACCATTGATCATTCCATGGTCTAAAAGATCAACTATTTCTGCTCTGCTTAGGTTAGTACTGTAAAGTTTAATGTTTGCCTTGAAAAGGCCTGTATAAACAATTTCCTCTGCATTTACTTCTTGACTCATTATGGTCAAGATCTCTTGTTGGACTTCTACACCTTGGATTTTTCTCCCATTGATTGGTTCTCCAAAGTGCATTTGTACTAACTTCTTCTGTAGATTGATCATGTGTTGGATTACTCCTTCTTCAACCTTTTCGATATTAGTTCTACCACATCGGCTCCACCATCTTTCTCTAGTAGTGGTTGTAATGTTTCTTGTGTTTTGAATTTGAATCTGGGTTTAAGGTGGTGGAAAGGAATATTCTTATGTGGTGTTAACCCCTTTCTAACAAAGGAGGTGGAAAATGTGGCTAGTTGGGTTTTTAGGCTGCTATTTTGTTCTGATAAATCTGTGAGTTCTTGTCTAAGATGCTTGTAATTCTGTTATAAGGTTACGGTTGTGTTTTCCAATAAGGTCAATGGTATTAGCCTTATAGGCACACTCTTGTTGTAAGTCCGTAATCTCTTTTTGTAGGTTAAAAAACTGATCATTTAAGGCCTTGTTAGGGCTTGCCTGAAGTAATTTTTGAGAATATGTTGGAGGGTAAAATCCTCCATTTGTGAGTATGATCTGGAACAGGGGATTCCAGGCTGTGATGAGGAGGGATTGAATTCTCCTTTTTGTGAAGTGCTGTCTACAAAGAAATTGGGTCCTAATTTTAGTTTAGCAAATTCCATAGCTTCTCCAAAATTATGGAACCCTTTAAACAAAGGGGCTGGAAAACCCTCTATTTGCTGTAATACTTGGTGCCATGTGCGATAGACTCCAGGTCTTCGACCATGTACCACTCGAATAAAAACTAAAATTCCTTGAAAGAGGTTTCGCTGTATCTTATTAAAATAATAAGTAAGACAATTTAATGTCAATACCTTATCTTTGTGGACTGCATGACCCATAAGTTATCACAGATAACTTGCGTGTTTTTGTCTAATGTTTCACCTTTCAAGGGTTTGAAGCCCTTACTTGGTTCAACGCTGTATAATTTATTTTTTCCAAAGGAAAACTCTTCTATTTTTACCTGGGTGCTAGACGGGCTAGCGCCGTGTGTAGAGCCGCTGGATTTAAGCTTATTAGGCTTATCCATTCTTACGTATGTATCATCAATTATTCGTGACAACACATCGCCTAAATTATTGTTTATTCCTTTGATATGTTCAAATATTATCTCGATAGCCTTTTCCCGCAATTAAATCTTGAAAGTTAATCCATCGTTTATTGTTAACTTTCTTACTATTGCTATTTTTAATGAATTTAACTATGGCTTCACGATCTGTTCTAACAGTTATTTCTCTATCTAGATGTATTTTAAATTTTTCTAGTGCATTAATTATTGCTTGTATTTCATAGTCTATTGAAGACCAATTAGTACTAGGTTTGAAGTTTCCACTTGCATAACCTCGCTAATTTTTCTTCTACTTTAGGACTATATTTGTTAGGTTTGGTTAGCGATCTTGCTCCCCATCCTTCTTTGCTACCATCTGTTTCAATAATGAGATAGTCCGTACTTAAGGGTAATTCTAATGGTTTAAGCGTTTTTACCCTTTCTTTGATTTTTAAAACTAATTTGGACATCCTCTTGATTAAAATATTTCGTCCGTTTTTAGAAGTTTTGCCATATAATGGTCCTACTAATTTTGATAAGTTTGGAATAAACTTCCTAGCATAGTTTAAAAGTCCTAAAAAAGCTTGAAGCTGTTTTTTATCTTCCATTTTATCTGGGAATTCTAATATCTTTTTAGCAATGTGATCTTGCAATTGAATTTTTCCATTACCAATTTCTAATCCTAAAAACTGTATCTTCTTCTTAAATAATTCCATTTTGGAATCTGCTATTACAATTCCTTCTCTATCTATAAGGCTGAATACTTCCTCTAAGTGCTTTGTATGTTCCTGTATAGATTTTGAAGCAACTAAAATATCATCAATATAAACAAAGCAAAAATTTAATTTTCCAAAGATATTGTCCATAAATCTCTGGAATATAGCTGGAGCATTTTTTAAACCAAATGAAAGAACTTTCCATTGAAAATGTCCTTCACTACAAATAAATGCTGTCCATGGTTTAAAAACGTCGTTAGTTTAATCTGGTTGTATCCCGATTTTAGATCAAATTTACTGAATATATTTCTATCTTGGATTAAATTGATTAATGTATCCTTATTAGGTATACAGTAACCATCATCTACTAAATTATCATTTAGCCTCTTATAATTATAGACTATACGAGCTTTTCCTCGCTTGAGCTCACTGTGGTTTTGGACTATAAATGCTGCACTTCTATGGGGACTATTTGATTTTTCAATTAATCCTGCTTTGAGCATTTCATTTATTTGTTTTTTAAATTCTTCTTTTTCTTTAGGGGAATAATCTATATTAGTTGTAGTGATAGTTATATCTGGGTTTTTTATCTGTTGATCAATAACTGTTTTAACTCTACATTTGCTAATGTCATTGGCAATTAAGCCTTTGGTTCTAAGTTTTTGAATTGTAGGATACATTGGAAGTTTGGTGTATATTACACCCTTTTCTAGTTCTCTAAATTCTTCATACTGAAGGAAACTTACCGCTTTCGATTCAGCCGTAATTGATTTTCTTCTCCTAAAAATCTAATTCTTTATTCTCGTCCACCACGCTTTCGCAGCAACTCGATTTCTCGCGATAATAACGTGTTGGGATATGGTAAATGTTCTTACTAATGGTAATGCTATTCGAGTAATAGAAATACTAGCTTGTTGAGAAATTATAAAGTTTAATCCTAATAAGAACTGAGTTCTAGAATTGTAGGCTGGTGATATGTTTATTTGAGGTATATCATATTTTTGGCTATATCCTCCTGCAAAGTCTTTAAATTGTATGGCAGTGGGTTTAACATAGTATTCTATTAAACATGTTTTCCCATCTGCTAGAATATTAGTGATAATATCTTTATGTTTTAGTTTGAATTGAGCGGGTACTAAGTTTGTAGTGATCTGGCTCTTAGTGCACCCTGTATCTACTATAGCATAAGTCTCAACTGTGGCTTGTTGGTCAAACCATAGTTTGCAGGCTACTTGTAAACCCTGGCTAGTATATAATGGGGTTTTGACATAGCTGATAGTTTCTTCTTCATTTTGAAGGGACTGTTCTATTTCTGGTGTTGATTCTAAGGGTTTCTTTTCTTCTAATCTTTTAACCCTTCTAATAGTTTCAGCTACTTGTTCTTCTATAATTTCTATTCTGTTAAGAATATTGGGGCTGAGAATGTTTGAGCTACCTTCTCCAGTTTCAAAAGTTGTAGGGTCTATTTCTTCAATTGGTTTTTGGAGACAATGTCTACATGCTTCTAAAAAACAAGTATTACACTGGTACCTTCATTCTATTGCTGGGAACCATTGACATAAATGACATGGTTTATCTTCTGTTCCTCTTCTATGAACCCAATGGTGTTCACATTCTGTATTAGTCATAATATATTCGATTTCGGTTTCATCTTCTTCTATGAAACTATACACTGAATCATCATCTGAGTCAGCATCTTTAATATTATCAAATCCTATTTTTTCTGCTTCTTCTACTAAGTAAGACCGTTCTTGACTTTTATATTTTTTGGGACATGATCTAGCAAAATGTCCTTCTTCTCCACAAATAAAACATTGGCAACTTCTGTTTTTAGGTTTACTAAAATGGTGTCCCTTTTGAGGTTTGCCTTTGCCTTTCTCAAAATATTTGGATTTCCTAAATTTTTTCTTATATTTGGGTTTGTACCCATAACTCTGTGGTGTGTAAATAGCTCTTCTACGAAAGCATAGGATTGTCTCTTTACTTCTTGATTTGCCATTTCTTCGGTGCATTTATTTCTAAGGTATTGATATGTGTAGGCAATTCTAGGTCCTATTCCTAGGTCTTGTATTGTTCCATATTCTCTAATCCATGCATCATGAATTTGTTTTCCTAAAGTTCCTGGTAGTTTTTGGAAATATTTTTCTGCTAAGGAATCATCTAAAGCTCTATTTGTTAATGCTATATTACGCATAAAGTCTCTAGAAAATTCGTTAATATAATCAAATTTTGAAATTGACAATTGTTCTAGATTCCTAATTGCTTGGTCTTGTTGAAGTACAAGATATCTGTTTGTGGTATTGTACCCATGACTATAATTCTAATTATATTGGTAAAGTTGTTGGGGTTATTTCCCATTGCTTTTATACTTGTTTAGTTTGTCTGGATGTTTAGTCTTATATGCCATGTATAAGCCATGAGTCGTTTCTCCTAAGAATGTTTCTAAATAGGCAAACATATCTGTTTCTTCTTTATTAGCTAGCTTTGCCCATTCCTGGATAATTAATTGTTCCCAATCTTGTATAAGGGAATTATATTGCTGAGGATTAACATAGTCTAGGTTTAGTAATTTAGGAGTATAAGGGGTGTTCTTATAAGGTTTTCCGAAGGATTTTAATCCTTCGTTAGCCGGATTATACTCCCTTGATTGTTTCCATACTCGGCCTATCTCGTAGGTCCAGTCATATATTCGTCGATGGATTGTATATCTCTCCATATGAACTTTCTCCATTAGCCATAAAGGTCGCTTCGGTTTTGTAGATACTATCTGGTCCTAATTTGCCTTCTTTAATTAAATCTATTTTTTCTATATGATATTTCTTTCTTATTTCTTCTTCTGCCTCGGAATATGTCATTCCTAAGTCATTCATTAATTCTATAGTAATATCGTCTAAAACTTCCCTAATATTATAGCTTTGGAAATCTTTATTAAAAATCTCTTCTCTAGTTTTAGTCTGTATTTGACTAATAAGAACTTCTTGTTCTTCTTCTGGTTGATCTTCATTTATTCTAGCGTAACTTCCTAAGTCTGTGAAGTTATCCTCTGTATCACTTTCATCATAAGTAGGTGGTTCCTCTTCATTAAAAAGTGATATTTCTTTTAGTTTTTCTTCTAATTGTTTTTCTAATTGATCAATTTCTCTTATCTTTTGACCTTCTCTTGTATATAACCTAGCACTAGTGTATTTATGACAATCTGTGAATAGAATATAATTAAGTCTTTTACTAATATATTCCTTTTCTGCTTTTGCTATTTCTATTTTTCTTCTTAATTCTTCTAATTCCTTGGCTATTTCACTTAGTTCGTGGTTTGCTAAGCTATATTCGGCATCATTTTCTTCAGTTTCTAAATCTAATTCTAATTTCTCATATTCTCCAAATCTGACTGAAAGTCTTCCTCTACTATCTTTATACATATAACTACTTTGTGGGACTAAAGGACTATTATCTTTCTTTTGAAATAATTATGAGATTTTCCATTCTTCTCCTTCTAAGATTTCTTTATCTATTACTGTTGGTTCTATCATTTTTATTCCTTTGGACATCATGGTTTTAATAACTTTATCTACTTCTAATTTATAGTTTGTTGTAGTAGTTTTACTGAGTTTAGCAATAGTTCCTATTGTTACTGACAAGTTATCGCCTGTGTATCCTTCAAAACCCTTGGTTTTGACTATAATACTAAGCTTAGTTATATCTTTTACTGATTTTAAAAGATCTGGAACACAGTAAAATAATCCTCTATTAGATGATAGATCTACTTCCATTCCTGATATAATAGCTAAATCTGGGTCTTTCCAGCTATTGTCTACTATTAATAACAAGGCTTTAGTTCCTGTTTCTTTTCTAATTAAGGCTTTAATTCCTATAATTATCATTCCTAGATGAAGATAATTGTGTTTTTTAGTTAAGGTTTGGACTGTCTGTGGTGATATAAGCCCTATATCTTTAGATCCACTTAGTACGCTAATAGCTTCTTCTCTATATGTTCTAAATACCACGGTTGATCTGTCGAATATTCCTTGATTATATAAAACCTTTGGTTCTAATAATTTTACCCTATTATTCTTAAATCTTTCTAAGCTTTGCTCTATATCTATTAATTCTTCTATTTGAGATATAGGTTCTTTCTTAGTTAGCCACTTAAAAGGACTAAATCTTTTATTGGTGTCTAATTCTTCTGCTGTTATTGTGCTTAGAGATCTATTTAAAGTTCTACTTGTTCCTGGGAAACTAGTCATTTTGCTGGTTTTGGTACAAAATATTTATATTCTGTTATTGGTTTAACCTTTTTAATTATTCCTTCTGGAGAAACACTAAGATTCTTAAATGCTTTAATTAAACTATCTTCGTTTGAAGTCTTCCCTTTGTCGTTAAGTTCGTCTTTTAATTCTTTTACTTGTTGTTTTAGATCTAGAATTAATTCTGTTAAAATATTAAATCTAATAGTGTTATACCTATCCCCTTTTATTGGTGGATTATACGTTGCAAAATCGTTATCTGTAAACTCTAAATATTCTTTTGATTTCTTTTCAGCTGTTAAATAGTCTTTTCTATTCTCTCGGGACATTAACCTATTATTAATTCTTTAACTTCTTGAAGCAAAGCTTCAACCTTACTTAGTTTTTCTGTTGTTTGGTTTAAAATCCTTTTAGTCTCTAATTCTATGAGTTTAGGCTTGTTTTGTTGTATGTCAAAACTAAGTTGTCTAACTTCTTCCTTAGTAGGAGTTTTTTCTCTTAAAGTCTTAACTTCTTTACTTAATGAGCTAATCGTGATCTTAAGAAATCGTTATTATTCTGTACTTCTTTCAAGAGTTTTCTATTATCTATAAATGCTCTAATTATTTTATCTAGAGATTCGTGATAACTTTGTCTTTCTATGTTTTCGGCTAGACTAATTAACAAGTCTGTTATGCTATTTAGGTGTGAACTGTCACTATGTAATATGTGTTTAAACTTATTATCAAATCTACAAAGAAACTTATTTTTACCAAGTGAAACAAAGTGTCTGTCTTTTGAGTTATAAGCAAGATCTAAGTATGCAATTGTCTTTAGGTTTTCTTCAATGATTAAAACGCCTTATAGCTTTTTCCTTTGTTCATTTAAGTTCTTTCTATCAATAAATACTCATAGATATGTTTATAACAAAGGTACGAAATTAAATAACAATACTACCTTCGGATCGCCTACTATTTGCCGGCGACGTACTACTCCCCTGGTTTCCGTCCCTGTGGCCTCGAACAATCTTTCGCCTAGAATCGTTACTTGCTCTCGATACCAAAATAAAGAGGGGGGGCGCCTCTTTAGGATCTCTGCGGAATTGCTCTTTGGGGTTTTTTGGGTGGATACAAGGGTTCACTCTGATCTCTTACTTATTCAGAGTGAAGGTATTTATAATAAAACTTAGAAGGGACTATTTCTAAAGCAGACTATTTCTAAAGCAGAGGGGTGACTCACCCTTGCTTTTACAAAGATGCCTTTGCTTTTTGAAAAGCAATGGTTCTAGTTTAAAGTAGCTAAAGTATAAAAGCATAAAAAACAAAAAAGCATAAAAAACGTGTTAGCTGTTTATAAAAAGCTAACTAATGGATGATGACTCATCATCCATTATTACAGTGTTTTTAATAAAAGACTTAATCGTACGGATCTCGTCCCTGTAGATCTATGTCTGTATCACCATCTTCATCACTAGGATATTGTTCAGACATTTCAACATCCTCTAATGGTTCTCCATAAGGAGGAATGTTGAGCTTGATAGTTTCTGGTCCCCATATTTTAAAATATGGTCCTTCTGCTAATAGATTACTGCTACGCCATAGTGAAGTTTTTGGTGGCTTTTGTTGCATAAGCCATTTGTATAATTCTGGCTTATTGACATACTGAAAATTCTGAGGAGTGTTGAGATGGAGTACAAATAGTGGATTAATAAAAAACTGTTGATAGGCTGGTTGTTGGTGCAGACCTTCAACCTTAGGTATAGTGCTGAAAACTTGGACTACTGTTGCTCCAATTGTTAAATTTGGTTCTCCTATATTGCAGTATTGTAAGCAATAGGTGAGTCGTTCACCTATTCCTGCTGGTATTTCACTATTCTTCTTGAAATGTAGACCATTGATCATTCCATGGTCTAAAAGATCAACTATTTCTCGCTCCGCTTAGGTTAGTCTTGTAAAGTTTAATGTTTGCCTTGAAAAGGCCCGTATAAACAATTTTCTCTCGCATTTACTTCTTGACTCATTATGGTCAAGATCTCTTGTTGGACTTCTACACCTTGGATTTTTCTCCCATTGATTGGTTCTCCAAAGTGCATTTGTACTAACTTCTTCAGTAGATTGATCATGTGTTGGATTACTCCTTCTTCAACCTTTTCTGATATTAGTTCTACCACATCGGCTCCACCATCTTTCTCTAGTAGTGGTTGTAATGTTTCTTGTGTTTTGAATTTGAATCTGGGTTTAAGGTGGTGGAAAGGAATATTCTTATGTGGTGTTAACCCCTTTCTAACAAAGGAGGTGGAAAATGTGGCTAGTTGGGTTTTTAGGCTGCTATTTTGTTCTGATAAATCTGTGAGTTCTTGTCTAAGATGCTGTAATTCTGTTATAAGGTTACAGTTGTGTTTTCCAATAAGGTCAATGGTATTAGCCTTATAGGCACACTCTTGTTGTAAGTCCGTAATCTCTTTTTGTAGGTTAAAAAACTGATCATTTAAGGCCTTGTTAGGGCTTGCCTGATGTAATTTTTGAGAATATGTTGGAGGGTAAAATCCTCCGCTGTGAGTATGATCTGGAACAGGGATTCCAGGCTGTGATGAGGAGGGATTGAATTCTCCTTTTTGTGAAGTGCTGTCTACAAAGAAATTGGGTCCTAATTTTAGTTTAGCAAATTCCATAGCTTCTCCAAAATTATGGAACCCTTTAAACAAAGGGGCTGGAAAACCCTCTATTTGCTGTAATACTTGGTGCCATGTGCGATAGACTCCAGGTCTTCGACCATGTACCACTGAATAAAAACTAAAATTCCTTGAAAGAGGTTTCTGCTGTATCTTATTAAAATAATAAGTAAGACAATTTAATGTCAATACCTTATGCTGTGTGGACTGCATGACCCATAAGTTATCACAGATAACTTGCTGTGTTTTGTCTAATGTTTCACCTTTCAAGGGTTTGAAGCCCTTACTTGGTTCAACGCTGTATAATTTATTTTTTCCAAAGGAAAACTCTTCTATTTTTACCTGGGTGCTAGACGGGCTAGCGCTGTGTGTAGAGCTGCTGGATTTAAGCTTATTAGGCTTATCCATTCTTCTGTATGTATCTGTCAATTATTCGTGACAACACATCAGCTAAATTATTGTTTATTCCTTTGATATGTTCAAATATTATCTGATAGCCTTTTCCTGCAATTAAATCTTGAAAGTTAATCCATCGTTTATTGTTAACTTTCTTACTATTGCTATTTTTAATGAATTTAACTATGGCTTCACAGTCTGTTCTAACAGTTATTTCTCTATCTAGATGTATTTTAAATTTTTCTAGTGCATTAATTACTGCTTGTATTTCATAGTCTATTGAAGACCAATTAGTACTAGGTTTGAAGTTTCCACTTGCATAACCTGCTAATTTTTCTTCTACTTTAGGACTATATTTGTTAGGTTTGGTTAGCAGTACTGCTCCCCATCCTTCTTTGCTACCATCTGTTTCAATAATGAGATAGTCTGTACTTAAGGGTAATTCTAATGGTTTAAGCGTTTTTACCCTTTCTTTGATTTTTAAAACTAGCTGGACATCCTCTTGATTAAAATATTTCTGTCCGTTTTTAGAAGTTTTGCCATATAATGGTCCTACTAATTTTGATAAGTTTGGAATAAACTTCCTAGCATAGTTTAAAAGTCCTAAAAAAGCTTGAAGCTGTTTTTTATCTTCCATTTTATCTGGGAATTCTAATATCTTTTTAGCAATGTGATCTTGCAATTGAATTTTTCCATTACCAATTTCTAATCCTAAAAACTGTATCTTCTTCTTAAATAATTCCATTTTGGAATCTGCTATTACAATTCCTTCTCTATCTATAATGCTGAATACTTCCTCTAAGTGCTTTGTATGTTCCTGTATAGATTTTGAAGCAACTAAAATATCATCAATATAAACAAAGCAAAAATTTAATTTTCCAAAGATATTGTCCATAAATCTCTGGAATATAGCTGGAGCATTTTTTAAACCAAATGAAAGAACTTTCCATTGAAAATGTCCTTCACTACAAATAAATGCTTGTCCATGGTTTAAAAGCGTCGTTAGTTTAATCTGGTTGTATCCCGATTTTAGATCAAATTTACTGAATATATTTCTATCTTGGATTAAATTGATTAATGTATCCTTATTAGGTATACAAGTAACCATCATCTACTAAATTATCATTTAGCCTCTTATAATTATAGACTATACGAGCTTTTCCTCGCTTGAGCTCACCTGTGGTTTTGGACTATAAATGCTGCACTTCTATGGGGACTATTTGATTTTTCAATTAATCCTCGCTTTGAGCATTTCATTTATTTGTTTTTTAAATTCTTCTTTTTCTTTAGGGGAATAATCTATATTAGTTGTAGTGATAGTTATATCCGGGTTTTTTATCTCGTTGATCAATAACTGTTTTAACTCTACATTTGCTAATGTCATTGGCAATTAAGCCTTTGGTTCTAAGTTTTTGAATTGTAGGATACATTGGAAGTTTGGTGTATATTACACCCTTTTCTAGTTCTCTAAATTCTTCATACTGAAGGAAACTTACCGCTTCGATTCAGCCGTAATTGATTTTCTTCTCCTAAAAAATCTAATTCTTTATTCTCGTCCACCACGCTTTCGCAGCAACTCGATTTCGGCGATAATAACGTGTTGGGATATGGTAAATGTTCTTACTAATGGTAATGCTATTCGAGTAATAGAAATACTACCTTGTTGAGAAATTATAAAGTTTAATCCTATTAAGAACCGAGTTCTAGAATTGTAGGTTGGTGATATGTTTATTTGAGGTATATCATATTTTTGGCTATATCCTCCCGCAAAGTCTTTAAATTGTATGGCAGTGGGTTTAACATAGTATTCTATTAAACATGTTTTCCCATCTCGCTAGAATATTAGTGATAATATCTTTATGTTTTAGTTTGAATTGAGCGGGTACTAAGTTTGTAGTGATCGGCTCTTAGTGCACCCCGTATCTACTATAGCATAAGTCTCAACTGTGGCTTGTTGGTCAAACCATAGTTTGCGGGCTACTTGTAAAACCCTGGCTAGTATATAATGGGGTTTTGACATAGCTTATAGTTTCTTCTTCATTTTGAAGGGACTGTTCTATTTTCGGTGTTGATTCTAAGGGTTTCTTTTCTTCTAATCTTTTAACCCTTCTAATAGTTTCAGCTACTTGTTCTTCTATAATTTCTATTCTCGTTAAGAATATTGGGGCTGAGAATGTTTGAGCTACCTTCTCCAGTTTCAAAAGTTGTAGGGTCTATTTCTTCAATTGGTTTTTGGAGACAATGTCTACATGCTTCTAAAAAAACAAGTATTACATTGGTACCTTAATTCTATTCTTTGGGAACCATTGACATAAATGACATGGTTTATCTTCTGTTCCTCTTCTATGAACCCAATGGTGTTCACATTCTATATTAGTCATAATATATTCGATTTCGGTTTCATCTTCTTCTATGAAACTATACACTTCGAATCATCATCTCGAGTCAGCATCTTTAATATTATCAAATCCTATTTTTTCTCGCTTCTTCTACTAAGTAAGACCGTTCTTGACTTTTATATTTTTTTGGGACATGATCTAGCAAAATGTCCTTCTTCTCCACAAATAAAACATTGGCAAATTCTGTTTTTAGGTTTACTAAAATGGTGTCCCTTTTGAGGTTTGCCTTTGCCTTTCTCAAAATATTTGGATTTCCTAAATTTTTTCTTATATTTGGGTTTGTACCCATAACTCGTGGTGCGTAAATAGCTCTTCTACGAAAGCATAGGATTGTCTCTTTACTTCTTGATTTGCCATTTCTTCGGTGCATTTATTTCTAAGGTATTGATATGTGTAGGCAATTCTAGGTCCTATTCCTAGGTCTTGTATTGTTCCATATTCTCTAATCCATGCATCATGAATTTGTTTTCCTAAAGTTCCTGGTAGTTTTTGGAAATATTTTTCTGCTAAGGAATCATCTAAAGCTCTATTTGTTAATGCTATATTACGCATAAAGTCTCTAGAAAATTCGTTAATATAATCAAATTTTGAAATTGACAATTGTTCTAGATTCCTAATTGCTTGGTCTTGTTGAAGTACAGTATCTGTTTGTGGTATTGTACCCATGACTATAATTCTAATTATATTGGTAAAGTTGTTGGGGTTATTTCCCATTGCTTTTATACTGTTTAGTTTGTCTGGATGTTTAGTCTTATATGCCATGTATAAGCCATGAGCTGTTTCTCCTAAGAATGTTTCTAAATAGGCAAACATATCTGTTTCTTCTTTATTAGCTAGCTTTGCCCATTCCTGGATAATTAATTGTTCCCAATCTTGTATAAGGGAATTATATTGCTGAGGATTAACATAGTCTAGGTTTAGTAATTTAGGAGTATAAGGGGTGTTCTTATAAGGTTTTCCGAAGGATTTTAATCCTTCGTTAGCCGGATTATACTCCCTTGATTGTTTCCATACTGGCCTATCTGTAGGTCCAGTCATATATTCGTCTGATGGATTGTATATCTCTCCATATGAACTTTCTCCATTAGCCATAAAGGCTGCTTCGGTTTTGTAGATACTATCTGGTCCTAATTTGCCTTCTTTAATTAAATCTATTTTTTCTATATGATATTTCTTTCTTATTTCTTCTTCTGCCTCGGAATATGTCATTCCTAAGTCATTCATTAATTCTATAGTAATATCGTCTAAAACTTCCCTAATATTATAGCTTTGGAAATCTTTATTAAAAATCTCTTCTCTAGTTTTAGTCTGTATTTGACTAATAAGAACTTCTTGTTCTTCTTCTGGTTGATCTTCATTTATTCTAGCGTAACTTCCTAAGTCTGTGAAGTTATCCTCTGTATCACTTTCATCATAAGTAGGTGGTTCCTCTTCATTAAAAAGTGATATTTCTTTTAGTTTTTCTTCTAATTGTTTTTCTAATTGATCAATTTCTCTTATCTTTTGACCTTCTCTTGTATATAACCTAGCACTAGTGTATTTATGACAATCTGTGAATAGAATATAATTAAGTCTTTTACTAATATATTCCTTTTCTGCTTTTGCTATTTCTATTTTTCTTCTTAATTCTTCTAATTCCTTGGCTATTTCACTTAGTTCGTGGTTTGCTAAGCTATATTCGGCATCATTTTCTTCAGTTTCTAAATCTAATTCTAATTTCTCATATTCTCCAAATCTGACTGAAAGTCTTCCTCTACTATCTTTATACATATAACTACTTTGTGGGACTAAAGGACTATTATTTTTCTTTTGAAATAATTATGAGATTTTCCATTCTTCTCCTTCTAAGATTTCTTTATCTATTACTGTTGGTTCTATCATTTTTATTCCTTTGGACATCATGGTTTTAATAACTTTATCTACTTCTAATTTATAGTTTGTTGTAGTAGTTTTATTGAGTTTAGCAATAGTTCCTATTGTTCTTCGACAAGTTATCGCTTGTGTATCCTTCAAAACCCTTGGTTTTGACTATAATACTAAGCTTAGTTATATCTTTTACTGATTTTAAAAGATCTGGAACACAGTAAAATAATCCTCTATTAGATGATAGATCTACTTCCATTCCTGATATAATAGCTAAATCTGGGTCTTTCCAGCTATTGTCTACTATTAATAACAAGGCTTTAGTTCCTGTTTCTTTTCTAATTAAGGCTTTAATTCCTATAATTATCATTCCTAGATGAAGATAATTGTGTTTTTTAGTTAAGGTTTGGACTGTCTGTGGTGATATAAGCCCTATATCTTTAGATCCACTTAGTACGCTAATAGCTTCTTCTCTATATGTTCTAAATACCACGGTTGATCCGTCGAATATTCCTTGATTATATAAAACCTTTGGTTCTAATAATTTTACCCTATTATTCTTAAATCTTTCTAAGCTTTGCTCTATATCTATTAATTCTTCTATTTGAGATATAGGTTCTTTCTTAGTTAGCCACTTAAAAGGACTAAATCTTTTATTGGTGTCTAATTCTTCTTTGTTATTGTGCTTAGAGATCTATTTAAAGTTCTACTTGTTCCTGGGAAACTAGTCATTTTCTTTGGTTTTGGTACAAAATATTTATATTCTGTTATTGGTTTAACCTTTTTAATTATTCCTTCTGGAGAAACACTAAGATTCTTAAATGCTTTAATTAAACTATCTTCGTTTGAAGTCTTCCCTTTGTCGTTAAGTTCGTCTTTTAATTCTTTTACTTGTTGTTTTAGATCTAGAATTAATTCTGTTAAAATATTAAATCTAATAGTGTTATACCTATCCCCTTTTATTGGTGGATTATACGTTGCAAAATCGTTATCCGTAAACTCTAAATATTCTTTTGATTTCTTTTAATTTGTTAAATAGTCTTTTCTATTCTCTCGGGACATTAACCTATTATTAATTCTTTAACTTCTTGAAGCAAAGCTTCAACCTTACTTAGTTTTTCTGTTGTTTGGTTTAAAATCCTTTTAGTCTCTAATTCTATGAGTTTAGGCTTGTTTTGTTGTATGTCAAAACTAAGTTGTCTAACTTCTTCCTTAGTAGGAGTTTTTTCTCTTAAAGTCTTAACTTCTTTACTTAATGAGCTAATACGTGATCTTAAGAAATCGTTATTATTACGTACTTCTTTCAAGAGTTTTCTATTATCTATAAATGCTCTAATTATTTTATCTAGAGATTCGTGATAACTTTGTCTTTCTATGTTTTCGGCTAGACTAATTAACAAGTCTGTTATGCTATTTAGGTGTGAACTGTCACTATGTAATATGTGTTTAAACTTATTATCAAATCTACAAAGAAACTTATTTTTACCAAGTGAAACAAAGTGTCTGTCTTTTGAGTTATAAGCAAGATCTAAGTATGCAATTGTCTTTAGGTTTTCTTCAATGATTAAAACGCCTTATAGCTTTTTCCTTTGTTCATTTAAGTTCTTTCTATCAATAAATACTCATAGATATGTTTATAACAAAGGTACGAAATTAAATAACAATACTACCTTCAGACTGCCTACTATTTGCCGGCGACGTACTACTCCCTGGTTTCCGTCCTGTGGCCTCGAACAGTCTTTCAGCTAGAATCGTTACTTGCTCTGATACCAAAATAAAGAGGGGGGGCGCCTCTTTAGGATCTCTGCGGAATTGCTCTTTGGGGTTTTTTGGGTGGATACAAGGGTTCACTCTGATCTCTTACTTATTCAGAGTGAAGGTATTTATAATAAAACTTAGAAGGGACTATTTCTAAAGCGAGACTATTTCTAAAGCGAGAGGGTGACTCACCCTTGCTTTTACAAAGATGCCTTTGCTTTTTGAAAAGCAATGGTTCTAGTTTAAAGTAGCTAAAGTATAAAAGCATAAAAAACAAAAAAGCATAAAAAACGTGTTAGCTGTTTATAAAAAGCTAACTAATGGATGATGACTCATCATCCATTATTACAGTGTTTTTAATAAAAGACTTAATCGTACGGATCTCGTCCCTGTAGATCTATGTCTGTATCACCATCTTCATCACTAGGATATTGTTCAGACATTTCAACATCCTCTAATGGTTCTCCATAAGGAGGAATGTTGAGCTTGATAGTTTCTGGTCCCCATATTTTTAAAATATGGTCCTTACGCTAATAGATTCTTGCTACGCCATAGTGAAGTTTTTGGTGGCTTTTGTTGCATAAGCCATTTGTATAATTACGGCTTATTGACATACCGAAAATTCGAGGAGTGTTGAGATGGAGTACAAATAGTGGATTAATAAAAAGCTGTTGATAGGCTGGTTGTTGGTGCGAGACCTTCAACCTTAGGTATAGTCTTGAAAACTTGGACTACTGTTGCTCCAATTGTTAAATTTGGTTCTCCTATATTGCAGTATTGTAAGCAATAGGTGAGTCGTTCACCTATTCCTGCTGGTATTTCACTATTCTTCTTGAAATGTAGACCATTGATCATTCCATGGTCTAAAAGATCAACTATTTCTGCTCTGCTTAGGTTAGTACTGTAAAGTTTAATGTTTGCCTTGAAAAGGCCTGTATAAACAATTTCCTCTCGCATTTACTTCTTGACTCATTATGGTCAAGATCTCTTGTTGGACTTCTACACCTTGGATTTTTCTCCCATTGATTGGTTCTCCAAAGTGCATTTGTACTAACTTCTTCGTAGATTGATCATGTGTTGGATTACTCCTTCTTCAACCTTTTCGATATTAGTTCTACCACATCGGCTCCACCATCTTTCTCTAGTAGTGGTTGTAATGTTTCTTGTGTTTTGAATTTGAATCTGGGTTTAAGGTGGTGGAAAGGAATATTCTTATGTGGTGTTAACCCCTTTCTAACAAAGGAGGTGGAAAATGTGGCTAGTTGGGTTTTTAGGCTGCTATTTTGTTCTGATAAATCTGTGAGTTCTTGTCTAAGATGCTGTAATTCTGTTATAAGGTTACGGTTGTGTTTTCCAATAAGGTCAATGGTATTAGCCTTATAGGCACACTCTTGTTGTAAGTCCGTAATCTCTTTTTGTAGGTTAAAAACTGATCATTTAAGGCCTTGTTAGGGCTTGCCTGAAGTAATTTTTGAGAATATGTTGGAGGGTAAAATCCTCCATTTGTGAGTATGATCTCGGAACAGGGATTCCAGTCGTGATGAGGAGGGATTGAATTCTCCTTTTTGTGAAGTCTTTGTCTACAAAGAAATTGGGTCCTAATTTTAGTTTAGCAAATTCCATAGCTTCTCCAAAATTATGGAACCCTTTAAACAAAGGGGTTGGAAAACCCTCTATTTCTTGTAATACTTGGTGCCATGTGCGATAGACTCCAGGTCTTCGACCATGTACCACTCGAATAAAAACTAAAATTCCTTGAAAGAGGTTTTCGTCGTATCTTATTAAAATAATAAGTAAGACAATTTAATGTCAATACCTTATCTTTGTGTGGATTTGCATGACCCATAAGTTATCACGGATAACTTCTTGTGTTTTGTCTAATGTTTCACCTTTCAAGGGTTTGAAGCCCTTACTTGGTTCAACGTTGTATAATTTATTTTTTCCAAAGGAAAACTCTTCTATTTTTACCCGGGTGCTAGACGGGCTAGCGCGTGTGTAGAGTCTTTGGATTTAAGCTTATTAGGCTTATCCATTCTTCTGTATGTATCTGTCAATTATTCGTGACAACACATCAGCTAAATTATTGTTTATTCCTTTGATATGTTCAAATATTATCTGATAGCCTTTTCCTGCAATTAAATCTTGAAAGTTAATCCATCGTTTATTGTTAACTTTCTTACTATTGCTATTTTTAATGAATTTAACTATGGCTTCACGATCTGTTCTAACAGTTATTTCTCTATCTAGATGTATTTTAAATTTTTCTAGTGCATTAATTACTGCTTGTATTTCATAGTCTATTGAAGACCAATTAGTACTAGGTTTGAAGTTTCCACTTGCATAACCTCGCTAATTTTTCTTCTACTTTAGGACTATATTTGTTAGGTTTGGTTAGCGATCTTGCTCCCCATCCTTCTTTGCTACCATCTGTTTCAATAATGAGATAGTCTGTACTTAAGGGTAATTCTAATGGTTTAAGCGTTTTTACCCTTTCTTTGATTTTTAAAACTAGCTGGACATCCTCTTGATTAAAATATTTCTGTCCGTTTTTAGAAGTTTTGCCATATAATGGTCCTACTAATTTTGATAAGTTTGGAATAAACTTCCTAGCATAGTTTAAAAGTCCTAAAAAAGCTTGAAGTCGTTTTTTTATCTTCCATTTTATCTCGGGAATTCTAATATCTTTTTAGCAATGTGATCTTGCAATTGAATTTTTCCATTACCAATTTCTAATCCTAAAAACGTATCTTCTTCTTAAATAATTCCATTTTGGAATCTCGCTATTACAATTCCTTCTCTATCTATAATGCTGAATACTTCCTCTAAGTGCTTTGTATGTTCCCTGTATAGATTTTGAAGCAACTAAAATATCATCAATATAAACAAAGCAAAAATTTAATTTTCCAAAGATATTGTCCATAAATCTCTGGAATATAGCTGGAGCATTTTTTAAACCAAATGAAAGAACTTTCCATTGAAAATGTCCTTCACTACAAATAAATGCTGTCCATGGTTTAAAACTGTCTGTTAGTTTAATCTGGTTGTATCCTGATTTTAGATCAAATTTACTGAATATATTTCTATCTTGGATTAAATTGATTAATGTATCCTTATTAGGTATACAGTAACCATCATCTACTAAATTATCATTTAGCCTCTTATAATTATAGACTATACGAGCTTTTCCTCGCTTGAGCTCACTGTGGTTTTGGACTATAAATGCTGCACTTCTATGGGGACTATTTGATTTTTCAATTAATCCTGCTTTGAGCATTTCATTTATTTGTTTTTTAAATTCTTCTTTTTCTTTAGGGGAATAATCTATATTAGCTGTAGTGATAGTTATATCTGGGTTTTTTATCTGTTGATCAATAACTGTTTTAACTCTACATTTGCTAATGTCATTGGCAATTAAGCCTTTGGTTCTAAGTTTTTGAATTGTAGGATACATTGGAAGTTTGGTGTATATTACACCCTTTTCTAGTTCTCTAAATTCTTCATACTTGAAGGAAACTTACCGCTTCGATTCAGCCGTAATTGATTTTCTTCTCCTAAAAAATCTAATTCTTTATTCGTCCACCACGCTTTCGCAGCAACTCGATTTCTGCCGATAATAACGTGTTGGGATATGGTAAATGTTCTTACTAATGGTAATGCTATTCGAGTAATAGAAATACTACCTTGTTGAGAAATTATAAAGTTTAATCCTATTAAGAACCGAGTTCTAGAATTGTAGGTGGTGATATGTTTATTTGAGGTATATCATATTTTTGGCTATATCCTCCTGCAAAGTCTTTAAATTGTATGGCAAGTGGGTTTAACATAGTATTCTATTAAACATGTTTTCCCATCTCGCTAGAATATTAGTGATAATATCTTTATGTTTTAGTTTGAATTGAGCGGGTACTAAGTTTGTAGTGATCGGCTCTTAGTGCACCCCCGTATCTACTATAGCATAAGTCTCAACTGTGGCTTGTTGGTCAAACCATAGTTTGCGGGCTACTTGTAAACCCTGGCTAGTATATAATGGGGTTTTGACATAGCTTATAGTTTCTTCTTCATTTTGAAGGGACTGTTCTATTTCTGGTGTTGATTCTAAGGGTTTCTTTTCTTCTAATCTTTTAACCCTTCTAATAGTTTCAGCTACTTGTTCTTCTATAATTTCTATTCTGTTAAGAATATTGGGGCTGAGAATGTTTGAGCTACCTTCTCCAGTTTCAAAAGTTGTAGGGTCTATTTCTTCAATTGGTTTTTGGAGACAATGTCTACATGCTTCTAAAAAACAAGTATTACACTGGTACCTTAATTCTATTGCTGGGAACCATTGACATAAATGACATGGTTTATCTTCTGTTCCTCTTCTATGAACCCAATGGTGTTCACATTCTATATTAGTCATAATATATTCGATTTCGGTTTCATCTTCTTCTATGAAACTATACACTGAATCATCATCTGAGTCAGCATCTTTAATATTATCAAATCCTATTTTTTCTGCTTCTTCTACTAAGTAAGACCGTTCTTGACTTTTATATTTTTTGGGACATGATCTAGCAAAATGTCCTTCTTCTCCACAAATAAAACATTGGCAAATTCTGTTTTTAGGTTTACTAAAATGGTGTCCCTTTTGAGGTTTGCCTTTGCCTTTCTCAAAATATTTGGATTTCCTAAATTTTTTCTTATATTTGGGTTTGTACCCATAACTCTGTGGTGCGTAAATAGCTCTTCTACAGAAAGCATAGGATTGTCTCTTTACTTCTTGATTTGCCATTTCTTCGGTGCATTTATTTCTAAGGTATTGATATGTGTAGGCAATTCTAGGTCCTATTCCTAGGTCTTGTATTGTTCCATATTCTCTAATCCATGCATCATGAATTTGTTTTCCTAAAGTTCCTGGTAGTTTTTGGAAATATTTTTCTGCTAAGGAATCATCTAAAGCTCTATTTGTTAATGCTATATTACGCATAAAGTCTCTAGAAAATTCGTTAATATAATCAAATTTTGAAATTGACAATTGTTCTAGATTCCTAATTGCTTGGTCTTGTTGAAGTACAGTATCTGTTTGTGGTATTGTACCCATGACTATAATTCTAATTATATTGGTAAAGTTGTTGGGGTTATTTCCCATTGCTTTTATATCTTGTTTAGTTTGTCCGGATGTTTAGTCTTATATGCCATGTATAAGCCATGAGTCTGTTTCTCCTAAGAATGTTTCTAAATAGGCAAACATATCTGTTTCTTCTTTATTAGCTAGCTTTGCCCATTCCTGGATAATTAATTGTTCCCAATCTTGTATAAGGGAATTATATTGCTTGAGGATTAACATAGTCTAGGTTTAGTAATTTAGGAGTATAAGGGGTGTTCTTATAAGGTTTTCCGAAGGATTTTAATCCTTCGTTAGCCGGATTATACTCCCTTGATTGTTTCCATCTTGGCCTATCGTAGGTCCAGTCATATATTCGTCGATGGATTGTATATCTCTCCATATGAACTTTCTCCATTAGCCATAAAGGCCGCTTCGGTTTTGTAGATACTATCTCGGTCCTAATTTGCCTTCTTTAATTAAATCTATTTTTTCTATATGATATTTCTTTCTTATTTCTTCTTCGCCTCGGAATATGTCATTCCTAAGTCATTCATTAATTCTATAGTAATATCGTCTAAAACTTCCCTAATATTATAGCTTTGGAAATCTTTATTAAAAATCTCTTCTCTAGTTTTAGTCTCGTATTTGACTAATAAGAACTTCTTGTTCTTCTTCTGGTTGATCTTCATTTATTCTAGCGTAACTTCCTAAGTCTCGTGAAGTTATCCTCTGTATCACTTTCATCATAAGTAGGTGGTTCCTCTTCATTAAAAAGTGATATTTCTTTTAGTTTTTCTTCTAATTGTTTTTCTAATTGATCAATTTCTCTTATCTTTTGACCTTCTCTTGTATATAACCTAGCACTAGTGTATTTATGACAATCCGTGAATAGAATATAATTAAGTCTTTTACTAATATATTCCTTTTCGCTTTTGCTATTTCTATTTTTCTTCTTAATTCTTCTAATTCCTTGGCTATTTCACTTAGTTCGTGGTTTGCTAAGCTATATTCGGCATCATTTTCTTCAGTTTCTAAATCTAATTCTAATTTCTCATATTCTCCAAATCGACTCGAAAGTCTTCCTCTACTATCTTTATACATATAACTACTTTGTGGGACTAAAGGACTATTATCTTTCTTTTGAAATAATTCTGAGATTTTCCATTCTTCTCCTTCTAAGATTTCTTTATCTATTACTGTTGGTTCTATCATTTTTATTCCTTTGGACATCATGGTTTTAATAACTTTATCTACTTCTAATTTATAGTTTGTTGTAGTAGTTTTCTTGAGTTTAGCAATAGTTCCTATTGTTACGACAAGTTATCGCTGTGTATCCTTCAAAACCCTTGGTTTTGACTATAATACTAAGCTTAGTTATATCTTTTACTGATTTTAAAAGATCCGGAACACAGTAAAATAATCCTCTATTAGATGATAGATCTACTTCCATTCCCGATATAATAGCTAAATCCGGGTCTTTCCAACTATTGTCTACTATTAATAACAAGGCTTTAGTTCCTGTTTCTTTTCTAATTAAGGCTTTAATTCCTATAATTATCATTCCTAGATGAAGATAATTGTGTTTTTTAGTTAAGGTTTGGACTGTCTGTGGTGATATAAGCCCTATATCTTTAGATCCACTTAGTACGCTAATAGCTTCTTCTCTATATGTTCTAAATACCACGGTTGATCTGTCGAATATTCCTTGATTATATAAAACCTTTGGTTCTAATAATTTTACCCTATTATTCTTAAATCTTTCTAAGCTTTGCTCTATATCTATTAATTCTTCTATTTGAGATATAGGTTCTTTCTTAGTTAGCCACTTAAAAGGACTAAATCTTTTATTGGTGTCTAATTCTTCTGCTGTTATTGTGCTTAGAGATCTATTTAAAGTTCTACTTGTTCCTGGGAAACTAGTCATTTTGCTGGTTTTGGTACAAAATATTTATATTCTGTTATTGGTTTAACCTTTTTAATTATTCCTTCTGGAGAAACACTAAGATTCTTAAATGCTTTAATTAAACTATCTTCGTTTGAAGTCTTCCCTTTGTCGTTAAGTTCGTCTTTTAATTCTTTTACTTGTTGTTTTAGATCTAGAATTAATTTCGTTAAAATATTAAATCTAATAGTGTTATACCTATCCCCTTTTATTGGTGGATTATACGTTGCAAAATCGTTATCTGTAAACTCTAAATATTCTTTTGATTTCTTTTCAGCTGTTAAATAGTCTTTTCTATTCTCTCGGGACATTAACCTATTATTAATTCTTTAACTTCTTGAAGCAAAGCTTCAACCTTACTTAGTTTTTCTGTTGTTTGGTTTAAAATCCTTTTAGTCTCTAATTCTATGAGTTTAGGCTTGTTTTGTTGTATGTCAAAACTAAGTTGTCTAACTTCTTCCTTAGTAGGAGTTTTTTCTCTTAAAGTCTTAACTTCTTTACTTAATGAGCTAATATGTGATCTTAAGAAATCGTTATTATTCTGTACTTCTTTCAAGAGTTTTCTATTATCTATAAATGCTCTAATTATTTTATCTAGAGATTCGTGATAACTTTGTCTTTCTATGTTTTCGGCTAGACTAATTAACAAGTCTGTTATGCTATTTAGGTGTGAACTGTCACTATGTAATATGTGTTTAAACTTATTATCAAATCTACAAAGAAACTTATTTTTACCAAGTGAAACAAAGTGTCTGTCTTTTGAGTTATAAGCAAGATCTAAGTATGCAATTGTCTTTAGGTTTTCTTCAATGATTAAAACGCCTTATAGCTTTTTCACTGTTCATTTAAGTTCTTTCTATCAATAAATACTCATAGATATGTTTATAACAAAGGTACGAAATTAAATAACAATACTACCTTCAGACTGCCTACTATTTGCCGGCGACGTACTACTCCCTGGTTTCCGTCCTGTGGCCTCGAACAGTCTTTCAGCTAGAATCGTTACTTGCTCTGATACCAAAATAAAGAGGGGGGGCGCCTCTTTAGGATCTCTGCGGAATTGCTCTTTGGGGTTTTTTGGGTGGATACAAGGGTTCACTCTGATCTCTTACTTATTCAGAGTGAAGGTATTTATAATAAAACTTAGAAGGGACTATTTCTAAAGCAGACTATTTCTAAAGCAGAGGGGTGACTCACCCTTGCTTTTACAAAGATGCCTTTGCTTTTTGAAAAGCAATGGTTCTAGTTTAAAGTAGCTAAAGTATAAAAGCATAAAAAACAAAAAAGCATAAAAAACGTGTTAGCTGTTTATAAAAAGCTAACTAATGGATGATGACTCATCATCCATTATTACAGTGTTTTTAATAAAAGACTTAATCGTACGGATCTCGTCCCCGTAGATCTATGTCTCGTATCACCATCTTCATCACTAGGATATTGTTCGGACATTTCAACATCCTCTAATGGTTCTCCATAAGGAGGAATGTTGAGCTTGATAGTTTCTCGGTCCCCATATTTTAAAATATGGTCCTTCCGCTAATAGATTATTGCTACGCCATAGTGAAGTTTTTGGTGGCTTTTGTTGCATAAGCCATTTGTATAATTCTCGGCTTATTGACATACCGAAAATTTCGAGGAGTGTTGAGATGGAGTACAAATAGTGGATTAATAAAAAACTGTTGATAGGCTGGTTGTTGGTGCGGACCTTCAACCTTAGGTATAGTGCTGAAAACTTGGACTACTGTTGCTCCAATTGTTAAATTTGGTTCTCCTATATTGCAAGATTGTAAGCAATAGGTGAGTCGTTCACCTATTCCCGCCGGTATTTCACTATTCTTCTTGAAATGTAGACCATTGATCATTCCATGGTCTAAAAGATCAACTATTTCGCTTCCGCTTAGGTTAGTACTCGTAAAGTTTAATGTTTGCCTTGAAAAGGCCCGTATAAACAATTTCCTCTCGCATTTACTTCTTGACTCATTATGGTCAAGATCTCTTGTTGGACTTCTACACCTTGGATTTTTCTCCCATTGATTGGTTCTCCAAAGTGCATTTGTACTAACTTCTTCCGTAGATTGATCATGTGTTGGATTACTCCTTCTTCAACCTTTTCGATATTAGTTCTACCACATCGGCTCCACCATCTTTCTCTAGTAGTGGTTGTAATGTTTCTTGTGTTTTGAATTTGAATCTGGGTTTAAGGTGGTGGAAAGGAATATTCTTATGTGGTGTTAACCCCTTTCTAACAAAGGAGGTGGAAAATGTGGCTAGTTGGGTTTTTAGGTCGCTATTTTGTTCGATAAATCTGTGAGTTCTTGTCTAAGATGCTGTAATTCTGTTATAAGGTTACGGTTGTGTTTTCCAATAAGGTCAATGGTATTAGCCTTATAGGCACACTCTTGTTGTAAGTCCGTAATCTCTTTTTGTAGGTTAAAAACCGATCATTTAAGGCCTTGTTAGGGCTTGCCCGAAGTAATTTTTGAGAATATGTTGGAGGGTAAAATCCTCCATTTGTGAGTATGATCTCGGAACAGGGGATTCCAGTCGTGATGAGGAGGGATTGAATTCTCCTTTTTGTGAAGTCTTGTCTACAAAGAAATTGGGTCCTAATTTTAGTTTAGCAAATTCCATAGCTTCTCCAAAATTATGGAACCCTTTAAACAAAGGGGCTGGAAAACCCTCTATTCTTTGTAATACTTGGTGCCATGTGCGATAGACTCCGGGTCTTCGACCATGTACCACTCGAATAAAAACTAAAATTCCTTGAAAGAGGTTTCTCGCTGTATCTTATTAAAATAATAAGTAAGACAATTTAATGTCAATACCTTATGCCGTGTGGATCGCATGACCCATAAGTTATCACGTATAACTTGTGTGTGTTTTGTCTAATGTTTCACCTTTCAAGGGTTTGAAGCCCTTACTTGGTTCAACGTTGTATAATTTATTTTTTCCAAAGGAAAACTCTTCTATTTTTACCCGGGTGCTAGACGGGCTAGCGCTCGTGTGTGTAGAGCCTTTGGATTTAAGCTTATTAGGCTTATCCATTCTTCCGTATGTATCTGTCAATTATTCGTGACAACACATCGCCTAAATTATTGTTTATTCCTTTGATATGTTCAAATATTATCTCGATAGCCTTTTCCCCGCAATTAAATCTTGAAAGTTAATCCATCGTTTATTGTTAACTTTCTTACTATTGCTATTTTTAATGAATTTAACTATGGCTTCACAGTCTGTTCTAACAGCTTATTTCTCTATCTAGATGTATTTTAAATTTTTCTAGTGCATTAATTATGCTTGTATTTCATAGTCTATTGAAGACCAATTAGTACTAGGTTTGAAGTTTCCACTTGCATAACCTGCTAATTTTTCTTCTACTTTAGGACTATATTTGTTAGGTTTGGTTAGCAGTACTGCTCCCCATCCTTCTTTGCTACCATCTGTTTCAATAATGAGATAGTCTGTACTTAAGGGTAATTCTAATGGTTTAAGCGTTTTTACCCTTTCTTTGATTTTTAAAACTAGCTGGACATCCTCTTGATTAAAATATTTCTGTCCGTTTTTAGAAGTTTTGCCATATAATGGTCCTACTAATTTTGATAAGTTTGGAATAAACTTCCTAGCATAGTTTAAAAGTCCTAAAAAAGCTTGAAGCTGTTTTTTATCTTCCATTTTATCTGGGAATTCTAATATCTTTTTAGCAATGTGATCTTGCAATTGAATTTTTCCATTACCAATTTCTAATCCTAAAAACTGTATCTTCTTCTTAAATAATTCCATTTTGGAATCTGCTATTACAATTCCTTCTCTATCTATAATGCTGAATACTTCCTCTAAGTGCTTTGTATGTTCCTGTATAGATTTTGAGGCAACTAAAATATCATCAATATAAACAAAGCAAAAATTTAATTTTCCAAAGATATTACTAACAACATATTATTATTTTTTTTACTTATAAAAAAAATCTAATTATTGTTTGTTGTGCATACAAATATGGAAAACTATTAGATGATTAAATTCATTTAAAACCTTGCAAAATGTGATACCAAATTACATTAACTATAAGTGGTGAAATATAGTCATATGTTACTTAAACTTTTGGATTTTTTAATTTGCAAAAAATAACCTTTTGTTTTATCAAATCCACCTTAGCTACTTGCAATTGCCCATTTTTCTTTATAGAAATTTGTATATTACTTCCCACCGCTCCACAATCGGAGTGCTAATCGAGTCAAGCAGCTCGTGGGCAATTCGAGCTCGACTCTATCAACGTTCGGTCAAAACTCGACTAGAGTTGGCTCGGCTCGAGTTCGACTCGGCTTGAAACCTTAACCTGACTCGTGCTCGACCCTGCTCGACTAGTTAAGCTAGCGAGCAACTCGATAATTTTTTCTTATATATATTATTCTAAGAATATATTTTATTTAATATAAATTTTTTTTAAAATTTGAGAAATAAGGTCCAAGTTACCAAGCCCAATTGAAATTTATCTCATGGACCATGGCTTCATGATCATACTTCGTAAACTAGTAACATGAGTTTAAAAGAAATAACAAATTAAAAAAAATGATTTTCGAGTGGTGGACTCGAGCTAATCGAGCTCGAGTCGAGTCGAGTTTCGAGTTGAGTTGCAAAACAATTTAACGAGCATAAGTCAAGCAAGAGTTTGGCGAGCTTAACGAGTTTTCGAGTCGAGTCGAGCAGGGCCCTGCTCGCTCTCAACTCGCTGGATTAGCACCCCTACTCCACAACTTCATCACACTTTTTCCCTCATCCATCTTCCTCTTTTCTCCCTCCTCAACCATCATTACTACCAATAGCACTATCGCTCCTTAACTCTTCGTAACTTTCTCCATCATTCTGAATAGATTATTAGACCACCTTTTAACCTTAGGGCCGTTGGAGATGATGGTTGAGCGAACAAGGGAATGGTTGGTTGTGGCCTTGTGGAGGTGGCTTTTAAATTCGTATAGCCGCAACAAATAGTATCAAGTTGGCCTTTCGTTTTTTTAAAATTAACGATTATTTCACCAAATACCCCCGACAAATCATGAAATTCACAATATACCCTCAATGTTTCAGATATTCACCATATACCCCTGACTTTCAAAATTGTTCACCAAATCCCTTTTTCTAACGAACGTTAACTTGCCGTTAGCGTTATTTACAATCTTGTCATTATTAACCCCTAACCCTAACCCCTAACCCCTAAGCCCTAACCCTAATCCTAAGCCCTAACCCTAACCCACCCTCCCATCCACCCCTTCCCGTCCCCTCCACCCTGACCCCCAGCCGCCCCACCCCCCCCCCCTCCCCTCCTCCACCGTCGCAGCCCCCCACCCACCCACGCCCGGCCCACCCCCCTCCCCTTCGATTTCCCCAGCCCTCCACCCCTCCCATTCGATTTCCCCATCCTCCACCCTTCCCATTCGATTTCCCCCCCCAACCCTCCCCCTCGATTTCCCCGGCCTCCACCCTTCCCTAATCTCGTTTCTCGCTCCCGGTGGTTATTGGCGAAGATTGCTACCGCGGGTTTTGGGGTTTCGAAGATCGTTGCCGCCGGTGATTAATGGCGAAGGGGGAGCGGCGCGATTTCGACGAGGGAATGAAGGGGGGGAGAGGAGAGGGGGGGAGGGCTGCGGGGGGTGGATGGGGAGGTGTGGGGGCCGGGGAAGGCTGGCGAGAGGAGGGGGGGTGGGGGGTGGGGCCGAGCTGGGGCTAGCAGGGGGAAGGGGAGAAGTTAGGGTTAGGGTTAGGGATTAGGATTAGGGTTAGGGTTTAGGGGTTAGGATTAGGTGTTAATAATGGCAAAATGGTAATTAAAGCTAACGACAAGTTAATGTCCGTTAGAAAAAGGGCATTTGGTGAACGTTTTTGGAAACTTAGGGGTATATGGTGAATATTTGAAACATTGAGGGTATATGGTGAATTTCGTGATTTGTCGGGGGTATATGGTGAAAAAACCGTAAAATTAAAGTATATGCAACAATTATATGAAAATTGCAACGAATATGAATCTTTTGTGGCGGTTTCTACAAAGAACGAAAAAAGTAGTTTATGATTTGTTGCAGTTAACAACTCCTTCAAATAAGAACTCTTAATTAGTTACCCCTAGATTAATGCATTCACAAATTGGAACAAATGACCCTTCTAAACCGTCGCAAATTAATACTTATGACTTCTCTAGTGCAACCTTTGCTCCACGTGGAAATGCAATCCTCTTACAATCCTGGAAAAATAGGGTGATTTTGGGGATTCATTAAAAATTAGTATTGCTTTCTAAACTAATTTTTTTAAGGTAAGAAAAATAACATTAGGAAGCCCTTTGCTCGAGGGGAAATTCTAATGCGTTAGTTACAAGGATGGAAGAAAGATAGGAGTTATTATAAGGTTGAATATCAAAGGAAGAGCTAACTAAATTACCAACATTGGCGATCCAATCTGCCGCTCTATTATATTAGCTTCTCTGAAGATGTGCTTGAGATGCCAGGAGTTAAAATTGTGTAATAGCAGCTCTATGTCTGTTATGATGTTAGCTATTTGCCACGGGGGGGAACCAAATATTGTTGACTGAGTTGATATAACTTTCTAAATATATTGATTGATTGAAAAGGATTTGGTTATACCATAGAATTTACAGCGATTGTAGGGGATATTTTCTGGTTGTGATTCCCTTTGGTGGCGTTTAAATCACTCCCGGCCAATTGATATATTCTTCGCTTTCATGTGTCTTTTCGAATATGCTCTTTTTCTTCCCGAGGCCAAAAAACGAATTCTAGGTAAATATAATCTCAACAAATTTTACAAAAAAAATATGGGGTAAGTGAGTTGTTTAGATCACTTGCCTTGTAACATCCTAACCCTTAACGGAGTCGAGTCGTGTTACATGTCTAATAAATAGGTTGAGTTATGATGAAAAACTTCGACCCGTTTAACAAACGTGTTAGATTTGAATTATATTGAGAGATTTCAACCTAGCTGTTCATTAGTAACTGGTTATTTCAACCCGTTCATTGTTAACTTGTTACGAGCTCAACATGGCATGATATAGTTGCTAGCTCAACATGTGACTACTTGCTTAGACAGAGAGATAAGTGAGTTAACGTTAGATTACTGAAGCGAACAATAGTTTCAAACTCAAGGTATCAAAATGGAATTAGCGAATCTATAAGAAATCAAAATGAAAATTTATGTTAAATCTCGACTAACCAAAAGTGAAATTAGTGAAATCACAATGCACCAGAATGATATACTACTAAACAGGCCCGTTCCCGACATTTTGGAGGCCCTAGGGAGAACTAAAAAATATGGGTCCTCCCCAATCTCAACTACTATTCTCCATATATATTGATTTAAAGAAATTAATGGTCAAAGTTCTGCTAAATATGACTTTTTTTAATAGCTCATGAAATCTGGATTCATTTTACCTTACATTTTTTATAAGATAACCACTGGATTGATGGTATCTTTTTATGACATGTCTTCCTAAACTAAGTCATATCTTGCTTCTTAAATTTATCACGTCATCCTCATCATCAAGTTGTCAGTTAGAGTCTAGGTGGGATTACTAAATTGTGTAAGTGTTTTGGCCTTTGGATTACTTCTATAATATTAATCTGGGTTTGAATTGTGAAAAAAGAAAAAGCAATAACATAACCCTTCCCTTTTTAACAGTTCCACTTTTCTATTCGCTTTTACAAATGCATTACTTTATTAACATCTAATATCTTTAACTATTTTACTTTATCGATTCGTAGAATTTATGTAACATAGAATATTTTGAAATTAATATACATATTGTCGAAGTGAGGTAAAAATGAACAATGTAAACGTAAAAAGCGAACAACTATATAAAGTCGATGGGGTATGAAATAGCAAAAGGGACATAGTTACTTTACATGAGAAGGAAAGAAAACCCACCTACTAAATATTAGGTAGCTATTTTAAAATCATTGAAAACAAAAGAACACCAAAAAATAAAAATAGGAAGTTGAAGCTATTTCAAAATCATTGAAAACAAAAGAAAACCCAAAAAGAAAAAAATAGAAAGCTGAAAAAATTTCAAAACGTCATAGGTGGTGTTTAGTATGCTTGTCCAACAAGTAAGCTACAGGTTTAACTTTCTTGTCCCGCAAGTAAACTAGTATTCCTTAGATGTTCTTCACTTGGAGACTTGTGCAACAATGTCTGAATCTGTCTGGTCCGAACCCGAGCTTCGTTCCCGAACCTGCAAAAAGGGACCCACCCTGGAGGTTTGGGTGGTTGTTCCCCCTCCGAAGCTTAAGTCAGATATCAAGAGTTGTAAGAGAAAGTAGAGATAGAGAGAGAAAGTGAGAGAGTATTTCTTCAGAGTAAGTTTACACTGTTTGCATTGAATGATCTTTCTCCTAGTTTCAAGGGTATTTATAGTGATTGCAGTATGACAGCTATCCTTAAAAACTGCCTTAGAATAGTGGCATCTGATTGGCTAAGTAATCAGATCATGACACGTGGCAGGCCATGATTTGTGAGAGTTTATCGACCAATCACTTGCAGCCACCTTCAAGGGGCTGGGCTCTGACTAACTTTTGGGCCAGAAAAGTAAGCCTTTTCTCCCAACTGAATACAACCCAAGGGTTAAATCCTTTTAATTTATTAGGGAGGACACGTGTACGGCTCTGATGAGCCCAAGTGTCTCTAAAGGAGTCGTAGATTTTTAGGCTACAACATTTGCCCCTAAAAGGGTTTTCACTGTTGGTCTATCTGACGGTTAATACCCTTTTACCCAAGGTAGTTTATTCAAATTCAAAATAGAGGCAATGACGCGCCCTTTTCTGGGTTTTATCGGTCATAATTGGCCGTTTTAAACTTTTTTCCGGTTATCCTTAACCGGCTCAACGGGTTTCGTACCTTCCTATATATATCCTTGGTATTAATTCATTACTTCATTTCACACCTTGAGAGATTTAGTCTAGAGAGAGAAGCTCTGCAAATTTCTTTTCTAGAGAGAGAGAGAGAGAGAGAGAGAGAGAGATCATCTATTCTCAGTCTTCTTCACCGAATCGTCCAGACGTTTCATCAGGTATCTTTTCTTTGTTCTTTTTACTTTTCTTTATTCTTTATTTTTTCTTAGAAAATCAATAAAATGGAATCTTCTTCGTCAAATAATCCTAGCCGACCAAGAGCTTGTCTTGACCCTAGAAACGATACTTCTTCTTCAGCACATTCTAGAGTTGGGCCTCTTCTGGCCGAGTATATTTTTTTTTGTGGTTTTGGCCGAGAAAGTCAGACGACCCAGTCTTTACCTGTGCAGGGTAATATGGCGCGCATCAAGCAAACGGCCCGTCTAAGACGAAAGGTGATACTCCCATCAAATAGTTTAGACATGGAGGAATCTACTGGATGAGTTCCAGATGAGGCGAGGGGGGCCCAAAGTGCTGAGTCTTTGGGTGGGCCTCCTTCCCATTACCGCAGTTTAGAAGACTCCCAAATAAACCCTGAGGCCAGTCCTTCTGGCAGGGACGTCAATATGGAGGAAACCGGCGAAGACAATAACGACAGTGAATCTGGCGCTGCCGATGAGTCGGACAAAGCTTCCACTACCTCGTCTGAGATTAGGAGACGCTTAGGTCCCCTTTCTGACCCCGCCTTTATTTTGGTCAATCGTAAATGGTTAGAGAAGATAGGACCAAACCCTAGTTATTTGTCCTCTTACATGCCCATGCCGGGCTTCTCCTTCGTCATCCCACATAAGGACGCCACGATTCTGAGTGCTCCAAAGAACCACTTCGCCGTCTACAAGCTGGCCTTGGACGCGGGATTAAGGTTCCCCCTCCACGACTTTATAGAACAAATGTTGCAGTACTACAACATCGACCATAATCTGCTGGCACCTAACGCTTGGTACAATGTTCTAACTTTCATAGCCGTCTGCGAGCTGCGCTGCCTGGCTCTCTCTCTCCAAGCCTTTACCCATATTCACTATGCGGCTAAGGTACCCGGGCCGTGGACGGGCATGGCTCAGCATCTGCAACCGCCCCGGCTTTCTCACTGCTTGGGGCAAGCCGTTGAAGATGCACTAACGGAAAGCCGACTTCATCTTCTTACAGGTGGCCAAGAACTACGCCACTGAGGGCTATCGATTTTCTAGTCGAGCCGTCACGAATACTGGGCGAAAGCAGTCCTGGCTGGAGCTGGAGGACCATTTCAACGAAGAGGTAGTGGAGTACTTTAGGATAAAAGAGTACTCCAGGCCCGGTCAGTCATCCTTTAAAGGGCCAGCTAACCGGATACCCTTTAAAGAAATGTTTAATAGTGATGACTTCTTGGTCGCCGCCGGCTTGCGGTTGGCCGAAGATAAAGGTATACATTCAAATCCCCAAAGTAAAGTGCCTCGTCCATAGCCCATATCGGATTAACCCTTTTCATTTCTTTTTTGCAGACTCGGCCATAGCACGTCTCAAACATTCTTGGACGAGGGATATAAGTATGTCGAAGTTATATGACAACTTATGGAAGGAGTACGCCAAGAGCAGTGCTAAGAAGAGGGCTGAAACACTGGTAAATATTTTTTTTTAGACGAGGATCATTTTGACTCGTCAAGAATTGACTTCCAACCCTTGGACGAGAATCACCCAAAAAAGGAAGGCGTCCATGCTTCGACGATCACCTTCTTTGGGCCATTCTCGTCTGAGATACTGATTAGCTTATTTTATTGCATACTTTTACCCCTATATTTTAGTTATTTGAATATATTTTATATTTATATATGGGTTTTTAGTATAACTTTTATTATTGCGTACTTATTCCTTTTAGCTATTATTTTTATCGACCTACTGTGTTTAATTAGTGTTTTATTTTATGATAGGTGTTCGATTTGGGAAAAGTAAGTACGAGCCCAAATAACAAACAACCCAAAGCAAAGGCTACAAGGAACAAGAGCCCAAGTTTAAGAGTTTACACAAGTCAACTATATTTACCAAAGTAGAGTTTACTCCTTCTCCAAGCAAAATCCCAAGATACGAATCAAGCTTATATTAGGAGATTATTTTCTTTCCTTGCGATCAGATCATGAGTTAGGATATAAATCTCCCTATTTTCCATTCAACAAAGGAGAAAGCAGCGGGGCTGCACAACAGCCGAACACATAGACACAAGAGTTCGTTTTAGGTTTACATTTTTATGGAGTCTGTTCTTTTGTTTATTCGTCGGTGACAGCGGCGGAAATACAATTGGTCCAGTTCTCTGTTCTTCTTTGTTATTAGTTCGATTGCAAGATATTGGTAATTTCGTTCTCATTTATTTGATAAGAGTTGTTTTTCTTCATATTAGTTTCTATTTTCTTTATTTGTTGTTTTGCATCGTTTTCTTGTTTTCTCTATGATTTCATCTGATTTCAGTAAAACATGCTCTGTCTTTTATAATTCCAATATCTTGTGAGTTACGAATAATATTTAGCTATAGCTTACTTGATTCATGATTCCCATGTTATCTCTGGCAAGTCTTCATTGATTTCTATTTTTTTTCTTTATTGTTCTTAGTTGACTAAAACGTTAGATACTTAGTTCATATCATCTTATACATTGCTACTGCCAGTATTAGTTGATTTGTGTTAATTTATTTTGTTCTCTTTTCTAATCTATGTGGATCTTAAGCTACTTGATATTCTTGATTTTTTATGTCTTGTTATAATTAATCTTTTGCTAGTAGTATAAAAGTAATCATTTTCGGCTAAATTCATATAATTGAGTGGGTAATAGGAAATAATATTAACATCCTTGTGGGTTCGACCCGTATTTGCTAGTGATACTATATTGTACACCGTGCACTTGCGGTACTAGTTTTTATTCATACAAGTTTTTGGCGCCGTTGCCGGGGATGTTGTATATTGAGTTTTGTTACTCACTTGATTTTATTTCCACTTTTATTTTCATGACTAATTGTTCTATGCTCATTT
The DNA here is from genome assembly GCA_947646795.1 of Beta lomatogona. Classification (NCBI taxonomy): domain Eukaryota; kingdom Viridiplantae; phylum Streptophyta; class Magnoliopsida; order Caryophyllales; family Amaranthaceae; genus Beta; species Beta lomatogona. The sequence continues at coordinate 2,824,646 of CANSNZ010001023.1, forward strand.
ATCTGCTTTTTATTAGTAGTAGTCGTAGCTAATATGGTTTACTAGTATTAAATTTTATGGTTACAAGATGTAGTTTAACTATTAGTATTTTTTTAGTAGATAGTTTATTATATTGTCAAGTATTATTTTTCTTTACTAGTTAATTTATCTTAGTGGGTTGTGTTTTATTTTTATTTAGATTTATAATTTATTTCCTAAAGGGGTTTACAATGGTATTAAGCTCTTTTCCCCAATATGATGGTGAGGTGTTTTGGAGATACTTCGAGAGACTTAGAAAAGTCATTATTCAAGGTGGTCATAAGTTAGAGAAATGGGAAATATGCCAACTAATTTATGAAGGTCTAAATGGTGAAACTAGGGCCAGAATAGAGTCAATGTGTGAAGGGCAATATTTATCAAAAACCTTAGAGGAGGGGTGGAGTTTCTTTGAATGGTTAGCCCAAGATACATATGATTGGGAAAATGCTTTAAATAATGGGCTTCTAGCTAATTCTTTATCTCATTGCTCATATTGTCATGCATCCGATCATAAAGTTAGTGTCTGCCCTTACTATTACTCTAACCCATATAGTGTTAATTGTCAACCTCATGCATATAATCATGGAGCATACACTCACCCTCACTGTTTAGGAAAAAATCAGTTTAATGGGATGAGTTCCTTACCTAATGTCACATCTGACCCTTTTAACACTACCTATTCTAATATATCCAGCCATGAAGTCAGTAGAGGTGAGTCATATCCCACTATTGAGTCACATTTTTCTCCTAGTAACAATATGGATGAAAGGTTAAATCCTCTTGATAATTTGATTCAAGATCTAGCAAAAGACATAGAGATGTTGACTGAGGTAATGAAGAGTGATTGTGATGGTAAAAGAGTCAATGAGGTTGAACAAAATAATTTGACTAATGATCCTAGTTCTTTTCATACACATTATTTGTCAGTAGAATTAGCAGAATCTGAAGAGGTTAATGACACTCAGTTATATCCTAATATTAATGAGACATGCTTATTAAAACTTACTGCAGAAAATACTGAGCCAAACCAAGTTGATTCATTTGTTAATGAGGATTCTTTAGTAAATGAAACATTACAGGAAAAGACTAGTGTTGATGTTCAAAAGAGTTCTATTACTCAAACAATGGAGGTCCTAACTAAAAACATACATATGTTGAATGAGATAAAGAAGAGTGAACATGATGGAGAAGGTGGTAGTAGAGTAGACCAATATGATGTGAGTAATAAGCCTAATTCTTTGCTTACTCCTTATTTGTCGGATCACTTAGTAGAGCCTATACAGATTAATGAACCTCAAGTATATCTTACTTTTTATGAGAGTTGTTTAATGAATCATATGGAAGAAAATATTGAGGTGGACCAAGCTAAGTCATTTGTTTTGGGGGATTCAATAGTGAATGAAGCTTTAAAGAATGATTTTCCTACTGTGATTACACAAACTGAGGAGAGTTATACTGAGGGCATCTATACTTCCTGTATTACTCTTGAGGATCTTGAGGGTAACACTAATGATGCTTTAGAAGAAAATTGTACTGGGCAGTTTGTCTTGTATGACCCTAAGCATAATGTTTTAATTAACGACTTTGGTGAACATGGAAAATCTTTCACCACTAAGATTACCCTCAAGGCCAATGCTTCCAATTTAGAGCAGATAGACCCAATTCCAGCTCAGAATACTAAGTTAGTTCCTACTCCCTGGACTGTAATAATTCCTTTATCTAATTTTAGCCATATTCAATGCCCACCTAAGCTCCTTAAGCATTGTATTTTGTCACCTCAAGTTCTTAAACTCTTAAAACATAACTTTAGTTCAAAGCAAGAACCAGAGTGTAAACTACAACAGGGTCTGAATGATGATAATAAAAGTGATATATGTGTTTTAGGGGACATTATATGCTTAAAACCTTCTTACAGTCTTGCTGTCCAGAACTGTATTCACCAATATGAATACCTTATGATGATTAAAAGAGCACATCTCTGTGGCAGTCAATATGATTACTCTAAAGCTTTTGACAAGCTGAAAAGAACATTAACTGCTATCTCTATGTTTATTTCATTATATGCTTATCTCCAATTCTCTGAGTTTTGTGCACAGGCTTTTGACAAGCTTCTTCGAGCTCTAGCGACTTATGATTTGAGAAGCTAAATGGAGCTGAGATCGCTGTCACCTAGCAAGAATATGATAATTCAGCTCGCAGATTATAGTTTCATTGTGAATGACTACAGGGGAAGAGGCTTATAGAATTTTTTAAGATGTTCCTCCAAGATCGAGCTTGTCGGAGGACGATGTCGAGTATGATTAGTACCTGTTGATTATTTGACGTAGACTATGAAGGCTAAATGGCAGTAAAAATCTGCAAGTATGAGAGGAGCCACCTGATCTTCACATATACTCCTTCGGTAGATAGTGTGTCACTGCAAGATAACCTGCTAGCTCTGCATTATTTGTTGACTTCATTGGGGGCTCTGCTGGCATCTCAATACAGAACAGAACGACATGACCATGCACCATTATTTGTGTGTTTTATTATCTGATTGCATAACGAATCAGAGCAGCAGTAGCCAATCATCTGTCCTACTATGTCAGCTAGATTCAAGCTTCTCGACAACCAACGATGGCATAAAAGAGACATTATCATCATGGTTGCTGATTGAGCATAAAGATTGATACAAGAATAATTTTACACTCGATCACGCCCCCTGACGTGAGAGCCCATTGGGATTGAAGTGTGGATGCAACACATATCTCTCTCATACTAGGCGCTAAATATACCACTTAGAAAGGAGGATTGGATGAGACTTGAACCCGTGACCTTTATCTCACACTAGCTCTGATACCATGTCAAAGGACCAACTCAACCAAAAGCTTAAGTTGATGGTTGGAGTCCTAAGAATAATTTTATACTCTATTAGGTGCATTCTTAGAGCTCGAACCCGAGACTTTTCGGCAACCTAGGACAACTCTTTTACCAACTAATCAACCACATAATTGTCGGTTGTTTATGACTTTAATTTATCTACCTTTTAATGTAACCCTACTAAGCATGTACATGGTCAATCTGTGGGGGACTAGTTAGACTTTCCATCCTCATACAGCAGCAGGCTAGAATTGTAGTTTGAAGGCTGATAGGCAGTAAGTACTACCTTCCCATCCGCGTCAGGGTATACCTTGTGTCCATGTTACGACTCCTCACCCATCAGGTTGTGTCTTTCCTTTCTTTCCTCCTTTCATTTTATTTTCTATTTCTTCTCTTCTTTTCTTATACATTGAGGCCAATGTAAGAAATAAGTGTGGGGGAGTGGCTAATATACGCCAAATTTTTGCTTGACATTACTGAATACATGCTGAAAAAAATGGAATCTTTGCTCTGTTTTTGCTAAGTTTTGAGTTAGCTGGATTTTTGCTCTGTTTGTGGTAGTATTTGCTAGAAGTAGCTTGTTTTATGCTGGTATTGTCTGCTGGAAACTGGATATATGATTTTCAGGTTGTTAAAAAAAATTTTGGATTAGTGAATTTTAAGGGGAGATCTTTGCCGAAATTTCGCAACATAATTTTGCTTATTAGTTTGTTTAAGCTTAATTTAACCTGCATTTATTCTTGCTGGGCTGCCGTCTAGTATCTACTATCTACTTGTGTGCTGCAAACTAAATTTTGTTTCCACTTGGTGCTTTTATGAATTTAAGTGCTTATATATAAGCATTAGTTACCACCTCTTTTAAGAACTAACTAATATGATTATATGCAATAGACTCTAATCTAACCTTGTTCTTCAAAAAAAAAAAAAAAAAAAAAAAAGTTTTCTTAACTAATTGAAAAAAAAAAAAAAAAAAAAGTTTTTGAAGTTATGAACATGAAGACTTTATCTCTAGCAACTCCTAAATATACCTTAATAATGCTATGCTTATATGTAATCTAGCACACTATATTTATTGGCTTAGATGCGGGGTATGGAGGAAAGACTTTTATAATTTAATCTGCTTAATTAGTACCTCTTACTTTCCTTGGTGACTTTTTCACTGCTCTTGGTTACTGGAGAATTACTTGACTTTGTTAAATAAACGAGAGAATAATGGTTTGAAAAAAAAAATGGATTAGTAATCCCAAAAGGTGAGATGTTGAACCATTGTAAAAACAGAGTGATATAAATCAGTTCTTGAATAAAAGAACTTGGAAAAGCAAATTAAAAAGCAAAGCAAAAAGCAAAGTATCGAGTACTCCTTTGAGACCAATGAGTGGCAAGTGCAATGTCATATGAAAAGGAACGATCCTTGTACGGGTACTAAGTGCTAATGTACAGGAAAGTGAGGTAAAATCAACTGGAATAATAATCAAGTCCGACTAAAGTACCTCATATTCGAAATTCAATACACTTGCACTTGAGCACCTAGATTACATATGAGATCAACCTAATTATAAAATGTTGCTCGAGTATAATAGCTCTATTGTGTTCATACCTTGCTAACCTAACAAAAACGTTTTTTTATGACAAACTTATGATTTCTCAAATAAAAATGTTTTAGTCCATTGTCATGCTTATTAGTTTGGTTTCATTTGAGGTTGGGTGGTTAACTAATGTCTTGTTCTATGTGATACACTTGGTTTAATAATATTATTTTGCTCGAGGTCGATCAAAGAATAAGTGTGGGGGAGTTTGATTAGCTTATTTTATTGCATACTTTTACCCCTATATTTTAGTTATTTGAATATATTTTATATTTATATATGGGTTTTTAGTATAACTTTTATTATTGCGTACTTATTCCTTTTAGCTATTATTTTTATCGACCTACTGTGTTTAATTAGTGTTTTATTTTATGATAGGTGTTCGATTTGGGAAAAGTAAGTACGAGCCCAAATAACAAACAACCCAAAGCAAAGGCTACAAGGAACAAGAGCCCAAGTTTAAGAGTTTACACAAGTCAACTATATTTACCAAAGTAGAGTTTACTCCTTCTCCAAGCAAAATCCCAAGATACGAATCAAGCTTATATTAGGAGATTATTTTCTTTCCTTGCGATCAGATCATGAGTTAGGATATAAATCTCCCTATTTTCCATTCAACAAAGGAGAAAAGCGGGCGGCACAACAAACCGAACACATAGACACAAGAGTTCGTTTTAGGTTTACATTTTTATGGAGTCTGTTCTTTTGTTTATTCGTCGGTGACAGCGGCGGAAATACAATTGGTCCAGTTCTCTGTTCTTCTTTGTTATTAGTTCGATTGCAAGATATTGGTAATTTCGTTCTCATTTATTTGATAAGAGTTGTTTTTCTTCATATTAGTTTCTATTTTCTTTATTTGTTGTTTTGCATCGTTTTCTTGTTTTCTCTATGATTTCATCTGATTTCAGTAAAACATGCTCTGTCTTTTATAATTCCAATATCTTGTGAGTTACGAATAATATTTAGCTATAGCTTACTTGATTCATGATTCCCATGTTATCTCTGGCAAGTCTTCATTGATTTCTATTTTTTTTCTTTATTGTTCTTAGTTGACTAAAACGTTAGATACTTAGTTCATATCATCTTATACATTGCTCTTGCCGATATTAGTTGATTTGTGTTAATTTATTTTGTTCTCTTTTCTAATCTATGTGGATCTTAAGCTACTTGATATTCTTGATTTTTTATGTCTTGTTATAATTAATCTTTTGCTAGTAGTATAAAAGTAATCATTTTCGGCTAAATTCATATAATTGAGTGGGTAATAGGAAATAATATTAACATCCTTGTGGGTTCGACCCGTATTTGCTAGTGATACTATATTGTACACCGTGCACTTGCGGTACTAGTTTTTATTCATACAGATACTGAACAGCTTTGGACGAGTACCGTTTGGGTTCGTCCAAGTTGGTTTCCATTCTTTGGACGAGAATCACCCGAAGAAGGAAGGCGTCCATGCTTGGACGGCCACCTTCTTTGTGCCTTTCTCGTCTGAGATGCTGATCGGCCTTGGACAAGTACCGTTTGGGTTCGTCCAAGTCGATTTCCATTCTTTGGACGAGGATCACCCAAAGAAGGAAGGCGTCCATGCTTGGACGGCCACGTTCTTTTGGCCCTTCTCATCTGAGCGACTTTGAGTTCCAATACCGGACGAAGAGTTGATTTCCAGTCCTTAGACGATAACTATTTCAGTCCGCCCACTTTTGGACGGCTTCCTTCTTTGCATCACTTTCGTCTGCGTGTGGAAACTGCTTTGGACGAGGTTCCCTTAGGAAAGGGGGTGTCCATTCTAGGACGCCTTCCTACTTTGGGTGATTATCGTTTGAAGCCTTATAAATAGTTTATAGCTTTTGCTCTTTGGATGACCAGTATGATGACTTGTTCATTTTTGCAGAAAAATGCCCCTACCAACAAACTTCCGCCTGGGAAGTCATCCTCGTCCAAGAAGAGGCCTACAACGGCCGCGGACCAGCCTCCAGCAAAAAAAACTTAAGGGCTTTACAAGGAAGAAGACGGAGAAGACTACTCTGGCTGGTGGAGGAGTTGGAGAGAATGCCATGCCTCCCCCGAAGGACAAGGTCCTGAAAAAGGAGCCTTCCGCTGCTGTCCCTGCCGAGGAGGAGAAGAGTTCTGACCCTGCTGGTCAGTTGGGCGCTTTGCCTGCAAACTCTGCTGAAATCAGACCAGAGTCGGCCTTAGCGTTGGTTATTCGGGAGCTGGGGACGGCTACTGAGAACTACCCGGGCTTCAGCGGCTCGGTAGCGAAGCTGGTTTCGCAGATGCCACTATCCTTTAGGACGGCCTCTATCTCGTCTGGTGAGTCGTATTATCCAAATAGAGTTAGGACTGTGCGGGTCAACGGACGGTCCATGAGTCCGTCCAATCGATAAGCCATTGTCTTTCCCATCAAGATAACTAACTCCCCCCCTCTTTCAGATAAGGGCAAAGGCCCCGCTTTACCCACAACTACTCCCTCCTTAGACTCGGACGAGGAGTCTTCTGCTGCTTTTGCCAAAATGTCAAAAGTAGAACGATATCGGCTCAAGTAGGAGCTCTTCAAATGTTACCTTGAATCCTATATTAAGGGGCTAAGGGGGAGCATCAGTCGGGCATGTGGGCTACATGTCCCAACTGACTTTTGTTTTATACTTGTACAAAATTCCCTGCTTTTATAACTCTTCTAATGACTTGCTTTGTTTTCATTGTTCCAGCTTTTTGCTCGCAGTATGCTGACTGAGGAGTGGGTGAGGGAGCTTAGGAAAGAAAATAAGCAACTTGTCCACCTTGCTACGACGGCTGGTGACAAGACTATCCATGATATTGAGATGGCCAACACTCTCCATCGCCAATCACTGGAGGCCTTGGAGAAGAGATCAACAGTCCTGGAATCCGAAAACAAGAACTATCTTGTTACCATCAACCAGCTGTACAAGGAACAAGACCGGTTGAAAATGGTGTTAGACGCCCTCTCAGCTAAGTTGAAGGGTGAAAGGGATACTGCTCTTCTGGTCGCGGTCCAACTGAGGAAGGAGAATATCATCCTAAGGGCGAAGAGTGCCCTTCTGCAAAAAGAAGCGGCCCAAACCTTTGATGACGCCATAGAAGCCTTGGCTCAGGTTATTACGACGTCCAAAGACTGGGCCGTCAAGGCTTTTGAAATACTGGCCGAGCCTAGTGGGGTTCCCAGCTTTGTCCGGCGTCTGGAATATCAGGAGAGTGTTCATTGTGCATTGGTGTCCGGTGAAGAACCTCCTGAATTCACTGAGTCGGACGAGGAAGGTGCAGTCGAGGATGAAACTCCTGAGGACGGCCAAGAAACTCCTGCTGAATGAAATGCCTAGCTTTAGGTTTATTTTCTAAGTTTCTTGGCTTGCTTGCTGTCGTAGCTTTGTCTCTTCTAGCTCTAAGTTGTAAATTTTTGCCAAGTATATATGAAAAGACTTTTTGCCAATTGCTTGTCCTTCCTTTTATTGCACTTCAATTTTTATTAAGTATACAATGAGACTCGTCCTGAATTTTGGATGATCTACACACATGTTTAAGGAAAGAGCATCGTCCTTGTCTTCGGACGATCGTCAATCTTTCTAAAATGTAGCTAAGTACAAAAAGAGACTCGTCTTGGACATTTGGACGGTCTGCAAAATTTAGTTAAAGTCAGTTTGTCATCCCTGATCCTTGTCCTTAAACGATCGTGAATCTTTCCAAAATCTAGCCAAGTACACAAAGAGACTCGTCCTGGACATTTGGACGGTCTACAAACTCAGACGAGTCTTGCCCCAAGAGAGAAAGCGGCCAATACATTGTTGTTTATGGACGAGCCATGCTTTAGCAGTTTGTCTCGAGTTAGCAACACTCGTTTTGAAGTAGCGGACCATTACAAGGGCATCTATTGCCTAGTTCGTCCTGGTCTTTGGACGACCTTTGACTTCCCTCAATCGAGGCCAAGTGCAACTGTAGCTCGTCCTACAGGCTTGTCTTGTCCCCCCTACTTGGGCTTAGCTCATCTGTATCTGATGGACGAGCCATGGTCCAAGAAGGAGAGCGGCCAACATTGGCCAAGCCCGTTGAAATCACTAAGGACGAGCTTTCGATCTATGGGCAAATCATGTCTTGGCCGGCTTCCTTGAGGGAGCAACACTCGTCATGAAGTAGAGATCCCTTACTAGGGTCTTTACAACTTAGCTGACCGTGTATTCGAAAGTAAGTATCCTTTACTAAGGGCTTATTTCAGGTCAGCTTTCTCTTAGAGACTTTGACGTGTCTCTTACTAGAGATTTTTGTCAATTTGTTAACCATTTGTGTTTTAACCTTTAGGTTGTTACACTTTAGCCTGTCTCTTCGAGGGAGTGATGTACGTCTGAGGACAGAGCATTTTTCACATTTTGTTTTTCTTTGTAATTTTGTCCAAGTTATAGTCACTTTTAGACTACTAGACTTAACTGATATAATGCCCCACAGTGAAGAACTTGGTAAAAAATAATCAAAGATAAGAAGTAGGAATTGTATTATATGAATTTTGCTTGACTAAGTGTGATGTTATGGTTTTATATAGAGTTTTTCTCCCTACTTATAAGCTAAAAAATATGTCAATGGTGCTCTTATGAGTCATTTTATGCTAACTTTCTCCATCTAGTTGTGGTTTTCTGTTCTGTGTCAGATTGCAGGTTTTAGGGAGTTATCCCCCTATTTTCTACTATTATTTGACCATTACGCTGGACTGGAGAGGTTTTATGTGGAGTTTCAAAGTCCCGAGGATACTTTCCGGGACCCTTGAGCAAAGAAGAATTGAATACTTGGCGTTTAGAGCTAAGAAGGAAGAACCGGACTTGAGCCCGATTGCATCGAGCTGCACACGCCCGATCGGGCGCTCGCATGGGAAATAATCAGTTTTGTTGGGGGCCCGATCGGGCGCTATTGCCCGTTTGTTAGTTCGCTGTGTAGCCCGATCGGGCGTGCTTGGCGATGTTTTGTGCTGGATGCTGAGGATTGGTGGGCCGCCCGATTGCATCGGGCGTGTCGGCCCGATAGCATCGGGCGAGGTCGTTTCTGGAGCGATGCTGCTGCATTTAAGCCCGATTGTATCGGGCGTACTTGGCCCGATCGGGCGACTGACCCAACCCGCGTTTTTAATGATTTTCGGGCTATTTTTCTAAGACTTTTCCTAGGTGTTTTAGGATTAGTATAAATAGCAAAAATCAGAATATTACTATTCATCTTGGTTTTAGTCCTTATTTTATCATAGTTTCTCTCAAGAACCCTAGTTTTACTACTTTTCATTGTGGATTCAAGATCAAACCTTTGGATTTCTTGCAATTTCAATATAGTTCTTTAATTTGGTAATCTTCTTCCTTGTTTTCTCCATTATTGTTTGCTTTCTCTATTATTGATTAGATTAATTTCTTAGTTATTTGCAATTGTTCAAAGTATGAATTTTTACATGGAATTTGTTATTGTTTTCTCAAGCATGAGTGAGTAGTTTTATTTCTAAGATTGTGGGGATCTATGTATGCAATGAGGGATTGATAGATTAGTATAATTACCCTTTATTTCAATCGTTTTTCCTGTGATTGAATCGTTCATGCTAGATTTATAAATTGGGCCTGATTTGTATTTCTATTATCGCAATATTGAATCTGCTTCGAGAGGAGAGATTTCGTATAGGCTTTCAATCATTAGGCATAGTGATCCTTGACCATGCGAGAGCGGCTAGGTGATCTTTGAGGGAGGTAATGTTCGAGCGAAATTACATGTGCCCTAGATAAATTGACTTATTGGGTGGTTATTATTCGTCTCTGATTTCCCGAATTGTATGCATAGTGATCCATAGTCCTAGTTCTTTATTAATTGATTCTTACCTTCGTATTTAGTTCTGTCATTTGCTTATTAGTTTAGTCACACCCCCATTTTTCAACTGATTTAGTTAGTATAATATTAGAATTCAGATACAATAGTATAACTTTCTCCCTGTGGATTCGATCCTGACTTCCCTGACTACTTGTTAGTGGACCTTAGGTTATTTTTGATAAGGTGATACGACTTTAGCCTGTTAAAGTGCCAAGATACATGTATACAATTCTTTCTTTTGCTTGTGCCATGGCACTTTGGAGTGGTTACAAACTACTGGCTAGTGTCTTGGCGATTAACTTAGTCAGACGTGGTACTTCTTTAGAGTGTCTGAGTTCCAAGTGCGCTGTATTGGTCGTCCATCCAGATCTTAGAGACGAAAAGTTCCGCTGCACACCTCTTGGACAATCAGATATGGTCCTTCCCAATTTGGTGTAAGTTTCCCCAGCTCTTTAGCTCATCCAACTGCCTCCATTTTCCTTAGAACCAGATCCCCCACCTTGAGTGGTCGTCGAGCGACTCTCTTGTTAAAGTCTCGAGCCATTCGCAGCTTGTACAATTGTGCGGGCCTCCTCGTCGAGGAGCCGAGCGTGGCGCTCATAGATTACCGCCTCGGCCAGGCGGCTTTGGCCCAATTCTAAGTTTGCTATTTTGTAATTCTGCCGCAGCAACGCTTGCAGATTTTCGAGCAGCGCTCAGCTATGATATACTCAACTTCTTTTTTAGTAGGTTAGGTTCATCTACAACATCTGGTGGTGCCCTCGTGGGCACGTTCCTCTCTGGGTCAGTCTGGTCTAATCGAAGTCAACTGACTTACATGGATGCGGCAGGGGTTAGAACAACTCAAGCTACAAGCAAGAAAGGTAAGGCGGATGGTGCTAGACCTTTTCTTACACTCGCTTTGGACTAGGAGAGAGAAAAGGCAACTAGCCTCTTTTCTTTCTGCCTAGCTCCCTGAAAACAACGTTCGACTTGCATGTGTTAAGCATATAGCTAGCGTTCCTTCTGAGCCAGGATCAAACTCTTCTTTTGACTATGATTGGGTCCTGCAGTGGTAGAACCTCGTGAACCGGGCGTACTACTTCCCAACCTTCTGTGGACCTTTCTTCTCTTATGATTTTTGCTTTAACAAGGCATTGCCCCTGACTTCTGGTACTTGTTCCAAAGCCGTGCGCAATGCAGCCCAATTGGCGTCTTTCGTGTACAACATGACTCGTAGGTTGGGTTCTTCAATCTCAATGGGCAAGACGGCTTAAGTGCCTTAAACCAACATGAAGGGTGTCTCCCCTGTAGAATTTTTGACAGTGGTTTTGATGGACCATAACACCAGCTGCAGTTCTTCAACCCATTGTCTCTTAGCATTATCCAACTTCCTTTTGATTCCATTGGATATAATCTTGTTAAAGGACTCTACTTGCCCATTGGCTTGTGGGTGGGCGACTGCAGCAAAGTGGGCTTTGATTTCCCTTTCTGCCAACCAATCTTTCAGCTTGGGCGTTTCAAATTGTGGGCCATTGTCAAAGACGATGGACTGCGGCATGCTAAAACGAGTTATAATGTTTTTCCAAATAAAGCCTTTGACGTCATTCGTTGTTATACGCCGCATGGCTTCAGCCTCTATCCATTTAGTGAAGTAGTCCACTGCTATGACTACAAACTTTTTTTGCCCAGTGGCCACAGGTAAGGGTCCTAGGATATCCATGCCCCATTTGGCAAAAGGCAGAGGGAACAAGATAAGAGTTAGGTAGTTGGACGGCTTCTATGCAGATTTCCATGCTTCTGATAACTGTCGCACTTCTTTGCATAGACGAGAGCATCTTCCTTTAAGGTTGGTCAATAATACCCCGTCCTTAAAGCCTTTTCCCCCAAAGCTCTTCCCCCAATGTGAAATGCACAAGCTCCTTCATGGAGTTCCTTCAGAACCTCTAGACCATCTTCCCTGGTGATGCACTTGAGAAGAGGACGATTGAATGACTTCTTGTAAAGAGTCTCATCCCACAGTTCAAACCACTTATCTCGAGCCTTCACATACTTGGCCTCTACAAGGTCTGAAGGCAGTCGTCCTGTCTTCTTGTATTCTATTATAGGCTCCATCCAAACTGCCCCTCGGCTAAGAAACATGACTTGTTCTTGGTCAATACTCATTTTGGGTTTAACTTCCCAAAACACTGTTCTTGGCGCATCACCTTCAGCCGAGCTGGCCAATTTTGGGAGAGCGTCCGCTTGATGATTTTCTGACCTTGGTACTTGGTCGAGAACAAATAGTTTCAAAGGCTCAATCTCATCTTTGATCAGACGCATATATTTGCCCATTGATGCTTCTTTACATTCAAAATCTCCATTAACTTGACTGACGACCAAGAGAATGTCCAATTTGGCCTCAATTTCCAGAGCTCCTGCCGCTTTACACATTTTGATTCCAGCTAGAAGTGCTTCATATTCAGCTTCGTTATTGGACGCTTGGAATTGGAATCTTAGGACATATTGAAACTTGTCTCCTTCTGGAGATTGACAAATGATTCCTGCCCTACACCCATTGGCAGTGAACGATCCATCAACCATGAGCGTCCAATGCTTCCTTCCTTCAGCTGGATCTAGTATTGGTTCTATAATTGGCCGATTAAGCTCAACTATAAAATCTGCCAAGGCTTGCCCCTTAATGGCTTTCCTTGGTTCAAATGATATATCGAACATGTTAAGCTCAACAGCTCATTTTGACATCCGTCCAGCGGCTTCCATCTTTTGCAAAACTTGCTTCAAGGGTTGGTCAGTGTAGACGAGTATACAGTGAGCCAAGAAATAGGGCCTTAACTTTCTGTTGGCCATGACAAGGGCCAATCCAAACTTCTCGACTGGTGTGTACCTACTTTCCGCATCCTTGAGCACATGACTCACAAAGTATATTGGAACCTGCACTCTCTCTCTTTCGCCCCAGTAGACCGCACTCACGGCTGAGTGGACACAGCAAAGTATACAAACAGTTTCTCCCCCTCGGCTGGACTGACCAACCTAGGCAACTGACGAAGGTGATCTTTGACTTGCTGTAGTGCTTGCTCAGCTTCTGCTGTCCACTCAAACTTGGCCTTCTTTTTGATAGTAGCGAAAAAGTGATGGCACTTGTCGCCCGACTTAGACAGGAATCGTCCAAGGGCAGCTAAGCAACCCGTCAGTCGTTGAGCTTCCTTTATCTTTGACGGGGATTTCATGTCTAGAATAGCTTGGATCTTTTCAAGGTTGGCTTCTATTCCCCTCTGATCTACTAAGAAGCCTAAGAACTTCCTGGACAAGACTCCAAAGACACATTTGTTGGGGTTCAATTTTAGCTTGAATTCTCTTAGAGTTTCAAAAGTTTATCTCAAATCACCAACATGACCTTCCTCTTGCCGGCTCTTGACTATCATATCATCGATATATGCTTCCATGTTTCTTTCCAACTGTGGCTGAAAGACAGTATTGATCAATCTTTGAAAGGTGGCCAGCGCATTATGGAGGCCAAAAGGCATCCTCAGCCAGCCACACAGCCCTTTTTCAGTAATGAAGGACGTTTTATCCTGATCCTCTAACCACATGGGGATTTGATGAAAACCTGAATAGGTGTCCATGAAGCTTAGCAAAGCATGGCCGGCTGTGGAGTCCACTAGACGATCCAACTTAGGCAAAGGGAAACTGTCCTTGGGACAAGCCTTGTTGAGATCAGTGTAGTCCACACACATCCTCCAAGTGCCATTAGGCTTTGGCACCATGACCACATTTGCTATCCATTCTGGATAATAGGTTTCTCTGATGAATTTCGACTCCAACAACTTATGAACTTCCTGGTCGGCCGCTTGATTCCTGGCTGGTCCTAAATGTCTTTTCTTCTGACGAACAGGTTTTAAATTTGGATCAACATTCAGCCGGTGGACGGCTATTTCTGGATCAATTCCTGGCATTTCTTCAACACAATAAGCAAACAAGTCTTGAAATTCTTTCAGCAAGCTGATTAAAAGACCCCTCAAACCAGTAGAGAGCGAAGAACCAATCTTCAAAGTTAGTTCTGGACGAGCCTCATCCAAATAGACATCTTCTGGGACTTCCACCGGCTCTGGACGTTCTATTGCTAGTCCCATGATGGCCAACACTTCTTCAGACGAGGGAGGTTCTTCCTTGACGGGCTCAAACTTTCTTTTCTTGCTGGGGAGATGTTCAGACGTTTTCCTTGAGGGAGCAATCGGCGTCTGAGGACTCTCAATTGCCATTCTATGCTCCCTTACATTTTCGGACGCCTCCCTTTCTTCAGCAACCTTCGTCTAATCCCTGGCCATTCCCGACTTCAGACGGGTTCCTTTCGCCAGTGATCTTCGTCTGGATTTCATTGTCTGCTTTCCAGGATGAAGGCTTTAAAGTAGTTAGGTAGCATTCCCTGGCCGCCTGCTGATCTCCATACAAGGAGCCGATCTGACCTCCATCACATTCAAACTTCATGAGCATCAAGCGAGTTACTATTACTGCCTTAACATGATTCAGAGTTGGCCGTCCAAGTATGACATTATAGGCTGTTAAATCTCGGACAACCAAGAACTTGACAAACAAAGTTCGCGAGGCGTCCTTCTCTCCAACTCGGTCTGGCAACGTGACTGTTCCCATAGGATGGATAACTCATCCCCCAAACCCTATGATGGGATAGTGGACGAGAACCAAGTTCTTCTCATCAAACTTCAATCTAGACAAGCAATCTGCACTAATGATGTCAGTAGAGCTTCCGGTGTCAATCAGAATTCTTCGTACTCTCAAATTTGCTATTTTCATTTCCACAACCAAAGGGTCATCATGGGGGGTTCTCAACTTCCCCCTATCTTGTTCGCTAATCACCACTTTTGGGAAGGGCTCGGCCTTTGTCTGATCAGTCAATAGGACTTGGCCGAGCTCCCTGAGGTAGTTTTTGTGCCCTCTATTGGTTGGTCCTCCGACAGCAAATCCTCAAGAAATAACGAGGACGACATCCTCGTCCGTGCTTTCACTCTCCTTCTTCTTGGGCTGCCGATCATCCTTCCTCTGAAACTTCCTTCGCTCTTGAGGCAAATAGGAGTTCATCATTCCTTTTCGAGCTAGATCCTCCAAAGCCCTTTCAAGGTGCATTAGTCTCGTGACCGCAGTCCTTGTGAAAGTGACAGTATTTACTCTTGTCCCTATTTCGGTAAGGAGTCTTCATCTCAGCTGGAGCCTTCAACTCATATTGGTCCTTTATCTCCATGAGAATGGAGTATTGGTCCTTGCTGAATTCGATGGGGTTGGATGAAGTAGGCTCAAATTCTTTCCTCTTGCTTCTTCTGGATGAAGTAGTAGTGGAGGTTATGGCCCAAGTCTCAGCCTTTTTGGGGTTGCTTTTCTTTGGCTGAGCAACCTCTTCAGGCTTCTTGGACTCGGGATGCTTTGCCTCAGCACATACTTCAGTGGCATGTATAAAAGCTTCGGATTCCTTTTAAGCTCGGCAGGAGTATTGATTTTCTTCTTCACAAGGTCAAACTTAAAACTTCCTGGCCTCAGACCCCTGATGAAGGCGTCAAAGGTCACTCCAGCATTGAGATCTTGAATTTGTAGGGCTTCTAGATTGAATCTCTTAACAAAACTTCTAAGAGCTTCTTTTGGTCCTTGGACGACCTTGCCCAAGTGCATGCTTGTCTTTTGTTCTTGACGATTAGCATCGAAATGACTAGTAAATAAGAAATTGAGTTCGGTGAAATTGTTGACTAAATTGGGGGGAAGATTATTGAACCACTTCTGAGCTACACCCTTCAGGGTAGCCGGGAAATTCTTACACCAAGTAGCATCATCTACTCCTTGAACGTACATCTGATGCTTGTAAGTGGACAGGTGATCATCTGGATCGGTTGTTCCATCAAAAGGTTCTATTGTTGGGAGTTTTACCTTTGGGAAGGGGGGCGCCTCCATGATCCTGGCCGAGAATAGAGTAGGCCAATTGATCCGGAGGGCTCCCAGCTGTCCCTTAATAGGTATGAACTCCTTCCGATATTCTTTTAGCATAGGATTAGATGAAGTGTTTGCTGGTATTGGACGCCTATAGACCATGGGTTGAATCACTGTCTTCTCTTGTCTTGGACGAACAAGCGAGGGACCCAGACTCCTTCCTTCTGTTCTGGAAGGTATCCTTAAAGGAGGATCTCTTAAGTATGGGGTAGAGCCAGTGGCCGACTGTTGCAGTGCCGCAGCCCTCTTTGCCTTTAGGTATTCCCTGGCATCTGTTTCCATTCGGTGTCCCTTCGGAGGAGCTTGATCTTGGGTCCTTACCACCAGATTCCAGTCCATCTTCCTTCGCTGTTCACTGCTTTCTGGCTGCTTTCCCTAGGCCGTCTTCCTAGAGGGTTCTTGACGAACAAGTCGACTAGGACCCGGACGATTCTCTTGGGAACGTCCCCTAGGAGAGGCTGGATTGTTAGCGGCTGTCTCCGGATTATGATGGAAAAACAACATGTTGCTCTTAATCTGTTCTTGGACGACTGCGACCATCTTAGTCTGAAAGTCATTCAGGACGTTCTCTAGATGGACAACAGTCACTGGACGTTCAAGATTTTCCTGAATGACAGGCTGCTGGCTTGGTCCAGGGACATGGACGATGGACAGAGGTCTATCCCTTCCTCGAGGCGGTCTCTCATGTTCTACTGTGTCTTCGACATTGACCTGAAAACTTCGGTTTCTAGCCTCATTGGACGATTAACAGTCAGTCATCGTTGCATCTTCCCCACAGACGGCGCCAAATGTTTAATATGCTTATCCAACAAGTAAGCTATAGGTTTAGCTTTCTTGTCCCGCAAGTAAACTAATATTCCTTAGATGTTCTTCACTTGGAGACTTGTGCAACAATGTCCGAATCTGCCTGGTCTGAACTCGAGCTTCGTTCACGAACCTGCAAAAAGGGACCCACCCTGGAGGTTTGGGTGGTGGTTCCCCCTCCGAAACTTAAGTCAGATATCAGGAGTTGTAAGAGAAAGTAGAGATAGAGAGAGAAAGTAGAGATAGAGAGAGAAAGTGAGAGAGTATTTCTTCAGAGTAAGTTTACACTGTTTGCATTGAATGATCTTTCTCCTGATTTCAGGGGTATTTATAGTGATTGTAGTATGACAGCTATCCTTAAAAACTGCTCTAGAATAGTGGCATCTGATTGGCTAAGTAATCAGATCATGACACGTGGCAGACCATGATTTGTGAGAGTTTATCAACCAATCATTTGCAGCCACCTTCAAGGGGCTGGGCTCTGACTAACTTTTGGGCCAAAAAAGTAAGCCTTTTCTCCCAACTGAATACAACCCAAGGGTTAAATCCTTTTTATTTATTAGGGGAGGACACGTGTACGGCTCTGATGAGCCCAAGTGTCTCTAAAGGAGTCGTAGATTTTTAGGCTACAACAGGTGGGAGTCGAACTTGGGATGGAGAGCTGCGGTGAAGTAACTAATCATTATGACATCCAGTAAACCAAGGAGGCAACACTATGTTTTGTAGATGTGATGCGTGCAAATTTTTTTTATCCCTCAAACAGCAGATTGGAAATCAGCAATATGCATATGGGCCTTTTCTCCCTGGGCTCTGGGCGGGCGCCCCTCCTGCCCAGGCTCAGGGACGGACCTGCTACTAAAGTGTAGGGTACCAAAGTGAATATTTTGATTCCTAAAATCTCAAGACATCAAAATAATATAGTAAAATCATAAGACATGATCAAATGGAATTTGTTTTTATTTTGATAAAATGTAAGCATTATATAACTATAAAATAAATACAAAGGAATGTCTACGAGACCTTAGCCCAACTAGCTACCCTTAAATCCGTTTTGCAACCAATCAAATACAACAGACAACAATAACAATGATCAAACCAAACTCTATCTACATGAATGAAATGCAGTTTCACTTAATCTTTTGGTAGCAAAGTGAATTTTTTTGTAGTTACATGATAAACCCAACTCTCCTTCTAAAACTGACTTTGTTTAGTCTACATGAGAAGGCAAAGCTCCAAGAAACAGTGATAAATTTAGAAGCTAACAAAAGTAAGCGAAAACAACAAACCAAACTTAAAAAGAAACGATATATAAATAGCTCTAGACTTGTGTGGAGACTTATTAAAGATTAGCCAAATAGAATTCAAAACTATCTTCACGGACGATATTCTGAAGCTAAACTTTAGTGCCAAAACCCTCAAAGTTTACCAAAGCGAATAAATTGTTCACTTCCTAGAAATAAGAAAATAGCACATAATGACATAATTGGTAGCTAAGAATCCATGATAGTTTTGTGAGGACAACGAGTGGGGAAGAACCTACCTAATTCCACTTGTGCTTCCAAACCAGTAGCGCATGGAATGTGTTCAAACATAAACAGACAAGAATTGGAGATAATCATAAATTGTGCTCTCTGACTTTGACTACATGTATATATGCAACTTTGTAATGAGTTGTACTAGATAATATTTCTATAGGAGTATGTTTTCATCGATGTGGCCACAAATATCAGGTCCTGCTGGTATGCCATTGCCACCGACATACACATTGCCATCATCTTTATTTCTACTACATTCACTTCATTTATAAGTACATACTCCTTGGAGGCTCATGGCTCAACCACTTTCTTTTATCAGTTTTTAACTTTTGGCGCAGGTAGGGACTCAGGACATTGTTCTATCATATGTGAGATTTCATGAATAACTTAGATGTGATTAACTAGAGTTGAAATGTTGTTTTATATTGAACGTGACAAGCGATTGACTACTTTAATAGCTTTTCAAGTCAATTCTTCTATTGTTAATTGGTTTTAAGATGAAACCTTACTATGCTCGATTTTAAATATTTTTTGCAAATCAAGTCCGCTTTAAACAATACATAGTCCCTTCCATAACCAAGTACTCTCATATTTTGATCATACACTAATCACCTCATCGAAAATTCCACATTTCCTTAAATCGATTTTTTTCTCTTAGCTTTTTGGGCGATGGGATTGTCCAAATTTCACATTTCCACTACCTGGTCCAGGATGGCATCAAGTAGGCTCTAATATGTAAGGGACAATACACGGTAGGAGACAAATCTAGTGGCTGGAAAAGCATTAAAATATAGGGTAGTGAACCCAATAAAATAATTGTAAATATTTCTTGCAAGTCATATTATGCAAGTTGCTTGTTTCCAATCACTAGTGAATCTTGCTATCTTAATCGGCTGTTTTGACTTGTTGAAGCAAAAGGTAAACTAAATCAACTTCGTAGTGGACTAGTTTACTAGTTGAAGACTTGAAATCTGGTAGCGTATCACTGCAATTAATAATAATAAATTATAGGCAGTAGACGATGTAATATACTAATATCAAGTTATCAACCTAAAATTTTCCTTCCGACCCCAACGACACTTCAACTTATAAATAGGTACTTCATCTCTTTAAATTAATACTCTATTTTAATTTGTATATTTATCGATACACATCTATGATTATTAATTTCTCTACTTTATCCATCACTAAAAAATTATAAAAATTGATTTTTCAAAAATATATACGCCAACTTTAAAAAGAGGCGGCCCACACCTTCAACTAATGGTGTGGCCACGCGTGCCCCTTTCTCTCTTTCTTTCTTTTATTTATTTATCTATCCCTATTATATATGGGAACTCCTGACCTTTTGGTGTCCACCCTCTTTACCCAAAATACCCTTAATATCCAAACAAAATTACTAATTACATTCTCTCTTGTTTTTTTAAGAAAAAGGAAAAAAAAAGATTCCTACAACTGCAAAGCGATTACATTTGCACCTGTACAAAATCACTTACACGCGATGTCGATTAAATTAAAAACTTCCACAAAATCACTTACACGCAATGTCACGCACGCATCGCGTGCAAAAGATACTATATTATATAAGGGAAGGGGGGAACTATGGTGTCCCCTAATATATTTACTTAATTACCCCTTAGTAAATCAACTACTCTACCAAAAAAAGATGAAAGAAAATCAAACTCAAATATAGCATAAAAAAATTAACAAAGAAAATTATATCAATCAAATATTTGATCAATCAATACACAATCAAGTAGTAAATCAAAAAGGAAAATACAATCAATTAACAAAGTGAAATGATTTAATTAAAACAAAATACTTTGTTGATAAAAATATAAGAAATTCTTAATAAATCTGCGTAACATTCTTTTATCGCTCATCGGTTTTAATTATAAAAATCTTAAAGAAAGTATAAATAAAATAAATAATAAACAACGGGCTTGGTTAAGTGATATAGGTTTAATCAACAAAATTAGCCAGCCCAAAAAACATGTCTAATGTTCAAATTTACCTTTGTTTAATCCCAAAAAAGTTATAAATTATGTTATAAAAAAATGAGGCACGCATCGCGTGCATAAATTGCTAGTATTAAGAAAACAAAGCCATCTTCTCTCTTTGATGTCTCTCCCTCATTTTTCCCCATCTTCTCTCTCCTCTCATTTTCCCCACTTTTTTTGCCTCATTTTCTCTCTCCTCTCGTTTCCCCATCTTCTCTCTCCTCTTATTCGCCCCATTTTTTACTATTTTCTCTCTCCTCTCATTTCCTCGAGTATAGTTGATTAAGTCTCCATCTTCTAATTAAATGTATGAGTAACCTTATTTATTTGTTCCAGTAACATCATATGTTCACAAAAGTAACTTGAATTATTATATAGTAGCTTGAAATGTTTATAAAAAGTAACCATAATAAAGGTACAAGTAACCCATTAGTTCATAAAAAGTATCCCCATTAAATATATAAAGTAATCTCATTTATTCATAAAGAGTAAAGCGCGTTGCTTTTCAATATTAAGATGTTATTTTTAGTGAATTAGGAATTACTTTATCGAATGCTAAGAGGTTATTTTACTGACACTAGGGATTACAATACTTTTTATAATGCTAAGGGGTTACTGAAAGTATAGGTTACTTTTTGTAACTATAAGGGGGTTACTTTTGCTATAACTAGGGGTTATTTTTACTATAACTAGGGGTTACTTTTACAGAAAGTATAGGTTACTTTTTATAACTGTAAGGGGGTAACTTTTGCTATAACTAGGGGTTACTTTTACTATAATTAGGGGTTACTTTTACTGAAAGTATAGGTTACTTTTTGTAACAGTAAGGAGGTTATTTTTACTATAACTAGGGGTTACTTTTACTGAAAGTGTAGGTTACTGTTTGTATTATAAGGGGTTACTATTTGTAATTATAAGAGGTTACTTTTACTGAAACTAGGGTTTACTTTTTCTGCAACTAGAAGTTACTTTTATTAAATCTAGGGGATTTTTTTTTTCTAATGCTATGGTGTACACTTTTAGTGAAATTAGGGATTACTTTTTCGAATGCTAAGGGATTACTTTTACTGCAACTAGAAATTACTTTTTGTAATGCTAAGGGGTGACTTTTACTAAAACTAGGGGTTACTTTTTGTAATTATAAGGGGTTACTTTTTTACATTATAAGAGGTTACTTTTACCAATTACTAATCCAGCTTGACTCTCCACCAAAAGCGTACAAAACGCCATTCCTTTGGCTTTGGAGTTTGGACTTGACAAGCCAAGTAGCCAACACAATTACAAAAATGGATAATACAAAAAGTAGTTGAGGAACGGCAAACCACTACATCTAATATATCTTCAATGGCGGCAACTCACTCCACGACGCACATTAGCATCAATCGCAACTTCCCTCCTCCTTCAATCTCCATTTCTCTCGTCCTCCTCCACTGTGTCTCCTCTCTTCATCCCCGATAATCTCCATCACTCTTTCAAAAAATCGAATCGCGGCCTCTTAAACTGCAGAGAATGAGTGTGACTCGGTCATCGGAACCGAGTTGTAGCGAGTCTTCAACTCGGAATTTCGACCCGGTGATGAGTTGCAGGTTTCATTATAGATGAACCAGATTTTTCGATAAAGCTGCCAATGAGTGACGCGTGGCAGAGCATACGGAGTGACGCGTGGCCGGCGGGGAACGGCAGCGGTTGTGGCTTGGGGCGTTTGACGACGCCGTTGGAGGAGAGAGAGTGGTGAGGAGATAAAAGAAGTGGAAATTGGGCGGTTGGAAATAGAGAAGAGGAGGAATTGGTTTGGGAAAGGAATAGCTACAGGGAAATGTGTGGCCGCACGAGGTTTAAGTTCCGTGTGGCGTGTTGCGCACAAAGCGGACTAAAATATATATATATGTCGGGACAAATTTAACATCTTGTATGCCGACGTTGATTTTTATACATATGTAGAAAAATATGATCAGAAAAAGTTTGTGGATAATACAAAAGTAAATAATGGAGCATCTATTTAAAAACATGAGTATTCATATAAATCAGTTTTAATCAATAAAAATAAGTTTTACTTATCTGAAAACAGTATGAAAATTTCATCTACATATAGTAGTTTCTTCTTTTTTAACATTTTTTCTGTCTACAAATTAGTTTAATCAATAACGATTTGAGTGGCAAGATAGATACTAACAAATTGTGTGTTTAATTTTTTCATTGGTTGTTATTATTATTATAATCAATCATTATTAGTCAATATTGAAACCCATATTTATTTATTTTTTTAAAAAACAGGGTGCACTTCTGTCAAAGCTCAAAAGAAAAAACTTTAGAAATTAGAAATAGTTAGCGTAACAAAGAAGGGAATATAGACAGAAAGGAGAAACAAACTCAAGCAATTAAGCTGGCAGATCCTAATTCCTAGACAGCCAACAGCATGGCAGGCTACATTACATTGTTATTCCCTTTCGACCAAAGTATTGATCATACGAGGATTTATTATGTGCTAACCACGTACCAATCATATATAGTCTATTATATCTGCTTAAAAGCGTTTTCAACATGATGTGCCCCATATCCTCTGTTTTCAATAATTTTGCTTGCCACTTAAAATAAATAGTTCATATTTTCATGATTTATATTTGTCAAATTCACCCCCAAAATCATATCGCTTTAACAACTACATAAAGTTGCAAATTTCCTTACAATTGCAGGTCATCAAGTTCTGGACTGTAAAAATATGGAGTAAAACAATATCACACATCGTTTTGTACTTTTGACCAAAATAAATTTTGTCTTAATAGAAAACATCCTTAATTTTGTTGTATTGAATCATTATCTGTATAAATATTGTTTCTATAAAAACTGTAATGTAGAGTTTGGAGCATTAAGGGATGCTCGCCGTGGGTTTGGATCCGGGCTCCGAAGGAGTACGTGCAGATAAACACTGGGCCTCCGGGGTCCCTAAGACGGTGCCTCCGACGCTCAAGTCAAACCCAAACGGCCAAACCAAATGTATTTTAGGAAGAATGTGGAGTATGAGAGAGAGAATGAGTAGTAGTGTGCCTATGTAAGTAGTTCACAACCCCCTTTACGTTTACCCCTTAAGGGGTATTTATAGTAGCTTTTAGATTGCCATGGTTGATATTTGGTTGATTTTCAAAGTAATCGACCTTTGTTGTGCCAAAGTAGGGAAAAGATATTAGTCTAGTTAGGGTGTTTATAGGAGCTATTTTGGTATGAAAATCGGTCTACGACACGTCATGAGAATTGTAATATTATGTAAATCCAGAAGAGCATAATGACTATTGGAGACTTTACTAGGGAAATGGATTACCATTTATTTATTATTTATATTACTTGCTACATTATATGATTTATATTCCCAATCAATTAACTAGTTATTATTGTAACATTTTAACTCTTGCAGTATTTAAATACTGCATATTGACTAATATTATATATAATACTCTCCTAGTTTTTCATTGATATACCTACTTTCTCTTTTCAACCATTTTCTAAATATATATCCTATTCTAGATTACATTGAGGTCACCTTAGAATTTTTCATACTAACAGGATGTATTACTGTTTCTGCTAAGAAATTAAGGATTATAATATGTTGTGAGATGTGATGTGGGCCCCAAGAGCGTTCGTCTGCGCTCTGATGTCCGTACGTCTGAATCCTGCAAAACAAGGTCAGACTACCCCAAGGGTGTTTCCGAGATCCCCCTCCGACGCTTAAGTCAGATGTGAGAGAGAGAGAGAGAGAGAGAGTCAGAGAGAGATGCTCTAGTTTGTTAGGCGAGAATTGAATACTTGTTCATTGATGAGATTGTTGGTATTTATAGTGTTGGGGATTCCCAGACAGGAAACATTGATTGGATGGACCTCCTTGGGATCAATGACTATGTTGCCTTTTCAGGCAATGATTATTTCAACCCTTTAGAGGGTTCCCAAGCTTTTGAGATTAGGTCAACTTTCAGGTGGGACCCACTACTGCCATCTGTCCACGGCTTTAGGGGACTTTTATGTTCCTGTTGGACTGCTGATTAATTGAGCCCAAACAATTAGCCCCACGCTAGGGATAGGGGGATCACGGAGGTCCGATTGAGTGACGCCCGTCCGTGGCGGAATAGTGACCACCTTAATTTTGACTGACTCGCTGTCCGCCTAAGGTAAAGAGACCGAATATACCATGGCGCCGACCGAGTCAATCCCCGTTGAAGGATTTTCGTCGACCGGGTCCCTCCCTGATGAAGGAATAGTGCCGACCAGGCCACTCTATGTTGAAGCAATAGTGCCGACCAGGCCACTCCCTGATGAAGGGGTTCACGCCGACCAGGTCATTCCTATTGAAGGAAAGGAAGCCGACCGAGTCGTTTCCTGTTGAAGGAATAAGTGTTGACCAGGTCATCCCCTGTTGAAAGGGTTCATGCCAACCGAGTCAACCCATGTTGAAGGATTTTCGCCGACTAGGTCCCTCCCTGTTGAAGGAATAGTGTCGACTAGGCCACTCTCTGTTGAAGGGATAGTGCCGACCAGGTCATCCCCTGTTGAAGGAAAGAAAGCCGACCAAGTCGTTTCCTGTTGAAGGAATAAGTGCCGACTAAGTCATCCCCTGTTAAAGGGGTTCGTGCCGACCAGGTCATTCCTAATGAAGAGTTGTCTTTTGTTGAAGGAATAAGTGTCGACCAGGTCATTCTCTATGGAAGAAAAAGAGAGCCGACCGGCTCACTTCCTGCTGAAGAGAGAGCGCCGATCGGGTCACCTCAGGCTGAGGAGATAAGCACCGACCGGGTCACCCTATATAAGAGGGGGAGGTGCTGACCAGGTCATTCCTTGTATGTAGGCCACTCGGACGAGGGGCTAATGAGCCCCAAGTTGTCTTCTCGGCCATTCTTGACTGAGTATAGAAGCGACTCGGCAAAGGAGGGGAGCTCCAATTGGCCGAGTAGTTCTAAGGCCACTCGGACGGGGGGCTAATGAGCCTCAAGTTTGTTCAAGTGGATGCTAGCTAGTACTTGGCCATACCTGACCAGGTATAGGAGCTACTCGGTAAAGTATGGAGCCACTCGGATGACGGGCTAATGAGCCCCAAGTTTGTCCGAGTGGGTGCTAGCTGATACTTGGCCATACTTGACCAAATATAGAAGCGACACGACAAAGGAGGAGAATTCCATTTGGCCGAGTAGGTATAAAGCCACTCGGATGGGGGGCTAATGAGCCCAACGTTTGTCCGAATGGATGCTAGCTGATACTTGGTCATACCTAACCAGGTATAGAAGCGACTCGGCAAAGGAGGGGAGATCTAATTGGCCGAGTAGTTACAAAGCCACTCGGATGGGGGCTAATGAGCCCAGGTTTGTCCGAGTGGGTGCCAGCTGATACTTGGCCATACCTAACCAGGTATAGAAGCGAATCGGCAAAGGAGGGGAGATCCAATTGGTCGAGTAGTTATAAAGCCACTCGGATGGGGGCTAATGAGCCCCAGGTTTGTCCGAGTGGGTGCCAGCTGATACTTGGCCATACCTAACCAGGTATAGAAGCAAATCGGCAAAGGAGGGGAGCTCCAATTGGCCGAGTAGGTACGGATGGGGGCTAATGAGCCCCAAGTTTGTCCAAGGGGCTGCTAGCTGATACTTGGCCGTACCTGACCAGGTATAGAAGCGACTCGGCAAAGGATGGGAGCTCCTGTTGGCTGAGTGAGTGGGACGCCACTCGGATGAAGGGTTAACGAGTCGTAGGTTGTCCGAGTGGGTACCAGTTGATCTTCGTATTTCGCTTAGTGGTGTGGCAGTTATTTCGCCTGAGCGGGTATGTCCGACCCCAAATGCCACATGGCCGCTTTTGATACATGGGATCTGGGCACCCTTCTTTTGGATAGAGCTGACTAGGCGCTGCAAAGAGTTTTGACGTTTGATCTCCTTTTGGATACCGAGTGGTGACGCTTGGGTTTCTTGGATCTTTGAAGGATTGGACTGAGTAGGTCCAATTGGGCCGCTAGAAAAAGCCCATCAAGGTGACGCGGGGGGTTTGCGTTGCACACCCCCCTAGGCGTGCCTATATATATGAGGGAGGAGAGAGAACTTCAGATCATTTGCTCATTTCTCCAAATCTTTTCTCTCAAAAATCTTCAAATTCTCCCTAACTTTCAAGTTCTTCCTCCAGTTTTTTCGTCGAACCAGGTACGTTCTTTATTTTCTTTTAAATTTCTTTTTCTTTCTTTTCTTCGAATAATCTCGGCCGACTCCTTTGTCCATAAATAATGGGAGATTCGTCCGAGTCAGCGACACCCCCGACATCACCTCCCTATAAATTGTCCGAGGAGGTGAGGGGGATGGGAATAACGTTGGTGTCGATTGTAATAAGTTGCCCCGACCCCTCGGCTGTGCCCGACGCAGTTGTGCTCCCGAGCCCGTCTTCTTCGGTAGAGGATGAGGCCGAGGGTATCATTCCATGCCCTTGGGAGGTGTCTCTAGCCTACCCCCCCCTCAAGGAGTTACTTAGACAAATAATTATCTTCTGATGTAGTTAGAGTGGCCATGCTGTGGGGAGCAGGAGAAGTGTCGACTTCAGGTCAAGAAATAAAATACCACGACCTAGATCCGAAGGGGGTCCAGGAACCTTCTTTCCCAAGCCGGGTCTGATAAAGTCCCTTATTGATGATCTTTGAGGGACGGCGACGAGGTTCCAAATAAAGGATCCATTTTACTTGGTCCGACCGGACGCCCATCACACGGTCCTTACTCCTCCGCCCGGGTGCATAACGGTCTACTATAAGTCAATGGAGATGGGGATTCGGTTTCCTTTGACCCCTTTTGTCAAAGAGCTTCTGAACGCCTACCATTTGGAGATTTGTTAGATTTCTCCCAACTCCTGGGGAGGAATCAATGCCTTCCAAGTTTTATGTGAGTTGATAAACGTCCGACCGACCCTCAAATTGTGGAGGCATATGTACAAACTGGTTGAGGTGATGGCCGCATCGAATGGACCTGGGTGGTGGAGCTTCCAAGTCCGACCGGGGTATCGGACCGTCATTAAACTTCCCTCTTCTTAGAAGGGTTTTCGGAGGGAGTTCGCCTTTGTCTTTTTTGGTGGAGATTGGGGGATTCCTCTGGTACCCCCGGACACCGAGCCCATCATCAGTTTGAACTTCCGAGTCGGGGATCTTGACTACGAGGAGGGTGTAGCGGCTTGCTACATGCAGACGGAATCACGGATAATGAATGGGGGTGAAATATTCGTGCCCGACTAGTGGTTACCCGACTGCCAGCTCTTAGCTTAAAAAATGAGCACTTCCTTTTGGCTATGGGTCTTAGCTCGACCTTCCCGAAGGGTAATCTGCCGAGGGGGTAGCTGAAGGTTAACGGTCGACTGAGTATGTGTTTTATATTTTGACTAACACTTTGTTTGCTTTGTGGCAGAACCTTCCCGATGGTACGTAGAAGAGACCGACCCCACGATGGCCGACAAGCTTAATGTTGCAGCAATACGAGCGGCTCGAATGAGAGCCGAGATAGCGGCTAAGACCATGAAGGTCCCTACTCCACCTAAGGTAGGCATACTGTACTTCCCCTTTTTGCCGAGTGGCTTTCCATTTTATGTCGACTAATTGATCTTTGTTTTGCTTCAGGACTCTGCTAAACCAAAGCAGAGGAAGAGGAAAGAACGCTCTTCCGACAAAGTCACCCAGACTTAAAAGGCGGTCGCAAAGGCGAAAGCCGATCGGGAGAAGAAGGCCGCAAAAAAGGTCAAATCTGTTGAAGTTAATAGCCCGAGAGTCTTGGGCAAAGGGTCGTCTCAGCAGACCAACGTGGCCGACCTCTCCTTGCACTCCTCTGATTTTAGACCGACTGGGAGTCCTCAGTATACTCCCATGTCCCCGCCTTTTGAGCTGCTCGGGGGTAGCCAGACCAATGTGGTGGCCGCGGTTGTACCCTTCACGGGACTCAGTCGTGCTGAAAAAGATAGGCGCTGGACCAAAGCCCTGGAGAACATATACACTCTGGCGGACCGGGAACACATTGATATTACCCATGGTCGGAATGAGACCAATGAGCTTTTCCGTACTTGGCTCGACGTAAGTATACTCCTTTCGTACTTCCCATTCCGAGCTCATCGCTTAACTAACATTCTAACTCTCACTTTTGTTTCAGTTCTCTGCTCGAATGGCCAACGTCGCTCAGAATAGGGTGAGCTTGGCCGAGAAGGTGGATGTCCTCAAATACAAGGCTAAAAAGCATTTCAACGAGATTTACCGGGCCAATCAGGACAAGCGCATCGCCGAGTCGAAGCTTGATGATGTCGAGAGGGCCATCAAAGGGGATCAGAAGAGCTTCGAAGAGGAGAAGGCCAAGTAGGAGAAAGAAAGGGCCCACCTCATTCTGGCCCACGACTCCGCTCAAACTTCCAAGGATGATGCGCTCCTCAAGCCGAAGTAGGTCGAGCAGAAAGTGACCGACTTGGAGGGCCAGTTGGCAGAAGCTGAGAGCAAGATCAAGAGCGAGGATCAATGGTTCGCCGACTGGGAAAAGTCTGAGGCTGCCGAGGCCTATGACAATGAGGTTGGGAGCGCGGCCCATAAGATCGGGGAGGATGAGGCTTTGGATCGGCTGAAGAAGGTCTTAGCCAAGTCCCATCCCCATCTGGTTTGGGCTGAAGTCTGGTCTGGGTATCGAATGTCGATTGATGCCGACAATGCTGAGATCCGGGCCAAGATGGCTCTCGAGGAGGATGAAGATGATGGTGATGAGGAAGATGAAGATGGCCAGGCCGATATCAATGTGGTTGATGGCGATGATGATGATGCCAAGGAAACCGACAAGGCCCCTCGAGGGGAGGAGCTGGTCAGCGACAACAACGACACTAATGCCGAGAGTATGACCGATTGTCCCCCTCCCCCTAGCTCTTAGGGTTCTCATGGCATTGTACTTAGCCATTTTTCATCTTTTTGTTAGTTTTTATGATGATCCTCCTCTATAATATCCGACCAACTTAATGGAATTATCTTTTGGCTTCACTTTCCTCAGATTGTGTTTGTTAATTGCAATAATACTCATCTAATTCTTCGTCTGACTGAACTGCCTTTGCCCGATTAGCTTGTTTTATCCGGCTAACCGACTGAGTGGTGGATGTTCGTTTTGGCTTAGTTTATTTTCGAATGGTTAAGTCTTTTACCGAACAAGAGTTGTTTTGACTTATTAAATCTTTGCCGAATAGATGTTACATTGACTGGTTAAGTCCTCTTAATTACAAAAACGCCTAACTATTTCGACTGGTTAAGTCTAGTAGTTTGACTTGTTACAGAAAAAGGTTACTAGCTATGGCCTTCTATTTAGCTATTACAATATATGCCCCTATTGCGAGTAACAAACATTACACATAGAACTTTTTGAGATTGTCTGCGTTCCAGGGTCGGGCCAAGTGAACACCTTCTGGGGACTCCAATCGGAATGTGCCGGGTCTGACCACCTCTGTGACCTTGTAAGGACCGTCACAGTTGGGTCTCAATTTCCCTTTCAAATGTGAGAGTCCAGTGGCTTCCACTTTCCGAACGACCCAGTCGCCGAGTTGGATTGGTCTGGCCTTCACTCGGCGGTTGAATTACCGAGTGACTCTTTGTTTATACTGAATGGACTTCAGTACGACATTGGCCCTTGTTTCCGGCAACAAGTCCAAGTTGATTGGTTTTCCCCCCTCGTTCTTCTCAAACTCGTAGAAGGTCATGCGGGTTGATGGGATGCCGACCTCCACTGGTAAGACAGCTTCGCTTCCATACACAAGGCTGAAAGGGGAGTATCCTGTTGCTTCCTTGGTAGTGGTACGAGCCGACCACAGTACTCCAGATAGGTCATCGAGCCATGCTCCTTTGGCAGCCTCTAGGGATTTCTTGATTCCTTTGAGGACTATTTTGTTGGCTGACTCGGCCTGCCCGTTCGTCTGCGGCCTGGACACGGCGGAAAATTTGGTATGTATCCCGAACCGGGCACAGTATTCCCGAGTCAGGCCACTATTGAATTGTCGAACGTTGTCGGAGATCAATACCTTGGGTACCCCGAATCTTGTTATAATGTTCCTCCAAATGAATTCTTGGACTTGTTTGTCAGTTATCGAGGAGAGTGGCCCAGCCTCTTGGTAATAGTCGATGGCGACTATTAGAAACTTCCTTTGACCAGAGGCTGGCGGGAATGGTCCAAGTAGGTACATACCCCACTTATCGAATGGCAGAACTGCTTGAATCGCTGTCAAGGGAGTGGTTGGTGCTCTTGGAATGTCCTGATGGATCTGACATGAGGGGGCACCTCTTGACTAGCTCTTGAGCATCTGACTTCAGAGTGGGCCAGTAGTAACCTACTCTGAGAGCCTTTCCGGCTATCTTCTTTCCCCCTTGATGGCTTCCACAGGCTCCCTGGTGGATTTCCCTTAAGATGTAGTCTTCTTCTTCAGGGGTCACACAATTGAGCAGAGGATGGGTGAGGGACTTCTTGTAGAGCTGGTTCTCATGCCATATGAACCATCCAGATTTATGTTTGAACCGCTCAGCCTCCTTGTGGTCCTCGGGTAATGTTCTGTCTCTTAAGTACTCGACCACCTCTTTCATCCAAGTGGATGTCCGATTCAGCACCAATTTCTCCTTGGCGTTGATGCTTGGTTGGCGTAGCACTTCCCACATGATGGTCCGAGGAGCTGATCCTTCTGCGGAACTGGCCATTCGAGCCAAGGCATCTACTTGCTGATTTTCCGATCGGGGAATATGAGCAATGCTGAATTCAGCCAACTTTCTAACCAAGTCTCGGGTTTTGGCCAAGTACATTCTCATGTTGTCCTTTTTGGCCTCATATTCGCCGGACACCTGACCCACTATGAGTTGTGAGTCGGATTTGGCTTTGACTGCCGTGGCTCTAGCCAAGATACATATTTGGAGTCCGATTATCAGGGCTTCATATTCCGCTTCATTGTTCGATCCCAAAAACTCGAACTTGATGGCATATTCCATCTTTTCTCCGACTGGGGGTTTGATGACCAGACCTGCTCCACACCCTGTTTTGGTGGATGAACCGTCCACCTGTAGTTCCCAGCTATCCAGCTCGCTGACTGGGGGATTGGTGGTACATTCAGTTATGAAGTCTGCCAAGGCCTAGGCTTTGATGGCTCTTTTAGGCTCGTACTCCAGCCCAAAGTCCGCTACCTGATCTGCCCAGTCGGTCATCCGACTGGAATGGTTCCTGCTCTCGATCATCTTCCTGAGTGATTTTCCGGTGAGAACTTTGATCGGGTGGGCTTGGAAGTAGGGTTTAAGCTTCCGACTAGGCATCACCAGGGCAAATACCATTTTTTCGACTTCACTGTATTTGGCCTCCGCTCCTTGGAAACCATGACTAATAAACACGGTTTCCCCCGGCAAGGGGGATATCAACTTAGGGAGGGTTGACAGATGCGTTTTGAGGGCGGATAAGGCCTGTTCGGCTTCGTCATCCCATGTGAACTCTTTTCTTTTCAAAGCTTTGAAGAAGTGTAAGCTTTTATCTAATGACCTGGAGAGGAAGCGTCCGAGAGCGGCCAAACAGCCGGTCAGGCGTTGTACCTCTCTTATGTTCCGAGGAGACTTCATCTCCATTACCGCTTTGATCTTGTCAGGGATTACCTCGATTACCCTTTCATCCACCAGGAATCCGAGGCACTTCCCTCCTTTTACTCCGAAGACGAACTTCTTCGGGTTCAACATCATACAGAATCGCCTCAACGTGCTAAGAGTTTCCCTTAAGTATGAGGGGTGATCACCTTGGACCTTGCTTTTGACGATCATGTCGTCAACGTATACTTCGATGTTCCGACCCAGTTGGTCGTTGAAGATTTTGTTAACTGCCCGCAGATATGTGGCCCCTGTATTCTTAAGTCCGAATGACATCATTTTGTAGCAATACACCCCTTGGTTTGTAACAAAGGTGGTATGAACTCGGTCGTGCTCAGCCATTGGGATCTAGTGATACCCCGCATTTGCATCCATGAAGCTTAGGAGGGCATGACCCGCCGTTGAGTCGACTAGCCTGTCGATCTTGTGCAGAGGGTGGTTATCTTTTGGACAGGCCTTGTTCAGGTCTGTGTAGTCCACACACATTCTCCATGCCCCGATCGATTTTTTGACCAGCACAACGTTGGCCAACCACTCCGAGTATTGACACTCTTCTAAAAAACCTGCTTTGAGCAGTTTTTGACTTCAGCCGCTGCTGCGGCGTTTCTTTCGGGGGCCTTGATGCCTCAACTTTTGTTTGATAGGCTTGAACCCCTCTTTGATGTTGAGCTCGTGGCGCATGATTTTGGGGTCAAGTCCAGACATTTCTGCAACTTCTTAGGCAAAGACATCCTTGTACTCTGTGAGCACCTGAATGATTTTTTTGCTTGTTTGAAGGTCCATGGCTTTACCTACTCTCAAGGTCCGACCGAGCTTCTCATCAATTATAACTTCTTCATCGTCCTCAGCCGGCTATGGGCGCTCATACTGCTTGGGGTTTTCAGTAATGTAAACCCCGAGGCCATTTGAGGGCTGATTCTCTTCTCGTTTTCTCTTCTTCGAGTCCTCTTGGACGTCGACCTTGCTCTTCAAGCTGTTAACGTAACATTCTCTTGCTGCTTGCTGATCCCCTTGGATTTTTCCGACTTTACCTTCATCGGTTTCGAATTGCATGAGGAGTTGGTAAATAAAAATTGCAGCATTGACCTTGTTCAGAGTTGGTCTTCCCATTATGATATTGTATGGCCGAGGGATGTAATCCCCCGTAAATTTATGGATTTTATAAATATATTTTAATATATAGTTATTTATATTTAAATATATTTTAGCATTTTAATGATTTATTTCTTCAAAGATTGACTATTTGAAAGTCAAAAGAAGTTATTTTAATGATTTATGCAAGTCAAATATTTTATTAAAGTCTTCTTTTGAAAAGTATTTGAAATATTTGAAACACATATTGGATTTAGAAAAGTATTTGTAAATGGGTGTGAGGAGCCCAACCCTTATGGCTTAACCTATGGTCATTTTCATTTAACTAACCTATCAAAGCCCAATTCTTTATTGGACCCCTAATAGGGGAAACTATAAATACCCTTATTCACACAAATTTCTACACATTAAACACAATATTTTCTCTCTCCTCCTTCTCCCTCACTTTTCGGCCCTCATCTTCTTTCCTTTCTCTCTCTTTCTCTTCGGCCTTCTCCCTCCTCTTTTCGGTTCGGCCAGCAGCTCCGGCCAACCATCGCTGCCGACCACCAGTCGCGCGGCAGCCACCAGCCGCTGACCCATGCCGCCGCCCCTTGGCTGCCGGTCCTTCCTCTCTCCTCTTTGTTTGGTTGTTATTTCTTCCTCCTCAAGTTTTATTTAATGCAATGTTTGTATCTTTAGGGTTTCTTTTAATAAGTTTATGTTTAAAAAGTTATGAGTTCATGATTTGTTTATGAATCTAAGATTATATAAATTACGTATTGAAGATATAAAATTTCAGTTTTACTTGTTATGTTAAAATAGGGTTTAAAAATATCAAAGCATGGATTTTTAGGGTTTTATAGGTTGAAAAATCATAGTATCATGTAGGGCTGTTCAGAGTGCGGTCTGGACCACACCAAACCGTAACCCAAACCGTTTTTTCACGGTTTGGGTTGGTTTGCGGTTTCAAAATTGCGGTTTGGGTTATGATTTCAAGCAAACCGCAGTTTGCGGTTTGGGTTGGGTTTTAATTTTTGTAAACCGAAACCGCACCGTAAACCGCAATTTTATATATACATTTTTTTAAAATTTTTTTTATCTATTTTGATTATTTTTAAATGCACTTGACAAGGTGGCATACAAGTATACAACTGAAAAAAGAAGTTTGAGGTAAAGAACTTGGACACTTTTGATAAATTATTATTTATGTTTAATTATGAAGTCAACTTCATATTTATTTGGCCTCTTTATATTTATTAACAAATTTTTTTTTACTCTTAGATTACAAAATTAATGTCGAGGAGGAAAAAATGGTTAAACCGCAAACCAAACCGCACCAAACCGTTTTGCGCGGTTCGGTTTGGGTTGGTTTGGACAAAAGTGCGGTGCGGTTTGGGTTGGGAAGATGTCAAACCGTATATTTGCGGTTTGGGTTGGGTTACATCCCAAACCGCGAACACCCCTAGTATCATGTTATAGTTTATGGTTTTGGGTTTTCTTATGATTATAAGCATGTTTAAATATGTTTAAAAATAGTTTTAGTGTATATTATGTTGCTGGAAATTTAGAAAGAGTACTGTTGACGGATTTTTTATTATTTAAACATGTGTTTTAAGTGTTTTTAATCATTTAGTATAGTAGTACTATACTAGCAGGTTGTACTAAGTAAGTTTTAATGATGGGAAAAGTTTTTAAACACTTTTAAGAAGGGTTTAAAGTATTATATTATTGCTGTAAATTCATGGTGTATTAATTATGAATTTATGTTGGTTATTTTAGGCGGAGAATTCTCTCTAGGCGATTTTTACGTCTGTTATAGTGGCATCTCAGTTTGTTTACACAAGGTACGTACATACCTATGTGTTGGTTGATGTAGTATCATGATTTAAGAAGGAGAATTATGTAGTATCATGTATAGGAACTATGTTCAGTTCATATATGATATCTATTATGTTGGATTTTGCATGTTTGATCTATTGTGCATGTGAACATGTTGGATATGCGATTTATATTATAAGATTGATATCATGTTTGTATGATGATTGATGCAAGCATGTTGGTTGGGAACTTTATTTTATTAATTCACATAAGGGAATTAATATATTTATTAGTATTGGATCATGGTTGATCATTGTTCCCTTTTTAGTATTTCACTGCTTTATAAGGACCGAGAGCCTTATTCGGTAAGTTGATATTTTCTACCTATGAAAGGTAATTTGGTTGTTGGCTAGGTTCTACAAATTAGAAGGATTGAATTAAAGTGGAATTAATTTTGGGTTGTTAAGTTGTTTGATCACTTATCTAATCCTAAGATAAAAATGGAAGTTTATGTTTGTTTGATGCTCTTAATGTTTGATCAACTTGTGATTCATTACAAGTGAATAAATTATTAATCATGTAAAGTGAAACTGGATAGCAATAGTTTTAGACTGGTGCACGTTTGAAGTGTTGGACAATTAGGAGTTGGGGTACATAGTGAGCCGTGTCATGGCTTTTCCTGGGGCCGAATTGATCACCATGTCCTGTTTTATTTAAAAAGGTTCCTCGATATCGTAGGTCATGGGAATACGGAGTCGCTCCCGTATTTCGTCTTCCAAAGGGAAGGCTGGTTTTAATTAGACAAATCGGTCCATTGACTATTCCATTTAAAGTAATAAGAATGTTGTTAAAGTTTAGTTCAGTAAAAGTTATCTGCAAGTTATGATGCTATTATTTATTTCTGCCTATTATTTATTAGTATCATGTTAGGATTGTTTACTTGTTTAGTATGTAGGACTCAGCTTTGCTGATTACGTGCTTTTGTTGTGTATGTTGTTCATGGCTTTGCCTTATTGATCCTGTGATGACCCATTTCGGTGAGCAGTCTCTAGGGATCAATAGTGCATTGTCTATTTACAGGTTTGAAGATGATGCATCATTGGGATCGGGATTTTGGAGAGATTGTGTAGTTTATTTACAATACTTTTGAGTTATATTTTCATAGTTGGTTTGGTTTGGTTTTAAGTTGACTTGGTTTTGTTGGTTGGTTTTAGAGTTGACTTTACTATTGACTAAGTTTTAGTTATAAAGTTATTTTATGTTTTCCGCTGCAAAATTCTGAATAAGCCGATACGTTTTCACACGGGCGATAATAAGTTGATAATTCTCTATGTTTTATTTAAAAAGGTATTTTAGAAAAGAGAGAATTGTCAGGTTGTTACAAGGGATGTCCAGCACTAGGAAGTCAATCAGTAGGCTTCTTCCTTTGCCCTTCTCTCCCATCCGAGTGGGCAATTTTATAGATCCGACGGGATGTACCGAGTTTCCCCCGAAGCCTATGAGTGGCTGATTGAGGGGAGTGACATCCCTTTTGTTATACTTCAACTTCTTGAGACATTCGAGTGTAATGATGTCAGCGGATGAGCCACTATCTACTAACACCTTTTTTACTCTCGTGTTAGCCACTTTCAGTTCAACGACTAGGGGGTCGTCATGGGGCATGTGGAGAGTCCGACTCGATTCCCCGAAGGTCATGACGGGGTAGTCTGGTCAGGAGTGGTGGACATCAAGCACTTGGTGCTTGAGACTCTGTAAGTGGGCTTTGCGGGATCGATCGGTTAGGCCTCTTGATGCGAAGCCACCTGCAATGACTCCAATGAATCCTTCGGTGTCTCCGCTGTTCGACTGACCTACCTTTTGTTTGCCTTTCTCCTCACTGGTGTGTTTGAGGTAGCAGTTCAGCTTGCCTTGGTCTGCCAGATTGTTAAGGGACTTCTTGAGCTCTCTGCAGTCCTTGGTGGTGTGTCCACATTCTTTGTGGTACTCACACCACTGGCTCTTATGTCTCCGAGTGGAGGATGTTTTGATGGGAGGTGGGCGGGGGAGCATGGACTTGTCTTTGATGTCCAAGTAGGTCTTTCACCTGTTCTTGCTGAATCGGGGGTCGTTGCCATGGTCACTGAACCTGTCTGACCGACCGCCCGTCTTTTGTTTTTTCGGCTGGTCTTTGTGATTTCCTTCATCCTTCCTTTTGTTGCTTCCTTCATCCGAGTGGCGACATATGTCTGCTGCCTGGATGAATCTTTGAGCCTTGCTCATTGCTTCGGAGAAGGTTTTTACTTTGTTTTCAGCCAAAGACCATCTCAGCCGACTGGGTTGCAGCCCGGACATCAGGGCTGCAAATGCCACTGCGTCTTGCAGATCGGATACTTTCAAAGATTCCTCATTGAATCTTTTAATGTAATCGGCGAGACTCTCATTCTTCTCCTGTCTGACTGTCATCAGATGGAGACTTGTTTTCTTCTGTCTTTTCCCGGCTACTAATTGATGGATGAATAAATCTTCTAGTACTGAGAAATCGGTTATGAGCCCAGCAGGGAGCTCCTGGAACCAGTTCAGGGTCAGGCCCTTTAGCGTTGTAGGAAAGAAGCGACACCAAGAGGCTTCGAAGCCAGTCTGAACGCTCATCTGAGCCTTGTATGTCGCCATATGGTCATCAGGGTCGGTTAGTCCCACAAATGGCTCAATGGTGGATGCTTTCATTTTGCCCGGACTGGGCGCCTCTAGTATTGTCTGGCTGAATGGGACCATGAATTTAAGAGCTCCACTATTGATTCAAATAGATGATAAGTGCGTTTCTAACGCACTTTACGATCTCCTTTTGGTTTGGTTTGATCCTCTTTATACCCTTTTCTTCCCTCTTTCTTCCTCATTTCCCCGCTCTATTTCTTTCACTTGATCATTGTTGATCATTGTGACATTTAGCTAGATTTTCGGTCAATTTTGACTGGGTTTCTAGTACATTTGCTTTCACCGTGTTTTCCCGTGCTTTGATTGCATGTATGATCTTTTCTAAGGTCAAGAGTTGGGAGATACGTTAATAGGCGGGAGTTTCGAGGAGTTTGCACGCGCCAAAATGGAGGAAAGGAAGTGTGAGCTGAGGAGTTGTGCGTCCGCACTACCTAAGCAATGCCCACACACACTGTTTCGCCTGCACCGCCCCATAGATTAAGCACCCTTAATGTCAGTTAGCTAGGTGCGCCAGCACCAGATCTGAGGTGCGCCCGCACCATTCCTGCGAAGTTTGGCCACCTGAATCAGTAGCCTTGGTGCGCCCGCACCACTTCAGTGGTGCGCCCGCACTACATTTTTCCGCCAGAAATTTGTAATGATCGTGGATATTAAAAACAATACAGGAGTATTATTTTGAGCTATGCTTATTTTCTAGAGTTTAGAGAACAATATTAGGGCTTACTTTAGAGAGAAAAAAACTTTGCTTATTCTTAGATTTGAGATTCATAGATTAAAGTTGTTGATTATCTACACTATCAAGGTAACTTTCATTAATTTAATTTCAAAGTTTTCAGTTTTATTCATCTTTTAGATTATCAATCTCTCCTTTTCCATAGTACTAGTTCTCTTTTATTATAGTTTCATATTGGTTATTTTCATTAGATTAATTATCTCTTAATCATGTTTAGCCCTAGATTAATTATAGATTTCATGTTTTTATGCTTAGAATCCATGATTAGTGAGTAGTCTCCTATCTAGGGTTAGGGTGAAAGTATGGATTAGGGTTTAAATGTTTTGTTAATGTGATTGTGATGATTTAAAGACGTTTATGCATTGATGTTGGTGTTTTGAGGCCTTAGGATAGATAATGATCACATTTGTGCTTTGGTGTTTTGATTATAAATGTTCTTAATTGATTTATGAACTCTTTTATCATCCCCATGAATCAACTTAATTTCTAGGCCAAGATATTAGGTAGAAATTAACGGGATCCTACATTAGGGGTTTTCCAAATTCATTGGATCTCTTAATCAATTGACTAAAGACCATTCGAGAGAGGATTTAGTTGATTGATTAAGCGATCATTCTCGAGGACCAATCGAGAGAGGACTCGAGTATTTTAGAGGAAAACTAAATCTTGCGTAATCGTTGCCTTTGAACCACAATTGCATTAATAATCGTTGTCCACTTTGATCCATACTAGTAATCTTAACTCTAGTGTCTTCCTTATTCATATTTTAATCTCATATTATTTGCTAATTCTTTGATATATTAGTTTTAGTTGTTACAAAAATCATTCAAAACCCCCAAAAACCCTTCAATTAGGTAATTTAGACTTAATAGACTTTGATTAATCCCAATTTACCTGTGGATCGACCCTTGACTTGCCTTTACTACGTTCTTAGTAATTTCTTGTTAGGTTTTATAAATATTGTTTGAAAAGCGGTTTTTGGTGCCTTAACGACACACTAAAAACCTCTTATCAAAATGGTGTCGTTGTCAGGGAAATTGTGCTATTAATTGAAGTTTATTTTAGTTTAGCTTTGCTTAGTTGATTTTTCTTCTATTTTATTTTTGACTGTGGTTTTTATTTGCTAATCCTCTAATTAGCGTTGTTGTGCTACATGAGAAGAAGAGCTCACGGTTCACCCACCTTTCCTCTAGATCTAGAAATTGACCGTACCTTACGAAAACTTCGGAAAAATTTGGAAGATTTGTCTTTGGTTTCCGAACCATCTTCACCAGCCTCAAGTACAACAAGTGAAGTAGAGTCAGAAATGGGTGAAGCAAATCCACAACTCTTTAGGGATTTTGGAAATCCGAGTTCCTATGTTCTTCAAGGTGGTATTCGACTCCCCACCACTACTACAAATTTCAGCATTCATCCTCAGTACACTCGGATGGTGAAGGCATAACAATTTTGTGGGGGGTCGGATGAAGATCCTCTGGACCATCTTGATAGGATTCTTGAGATCTGTGCCATCATAACCACAAATGACGTCTCTCCAGACTACATCAAGATGCATTTGTTCCGGTCTTCTCTTACCGGAAAAGCAAAAATCATGGCTCAAGAGCTTAACTGCTAATTCCCTCACTACATGGGAGCAAGTCATAATGGCCTTTTTGAAGAAATACTTCCCAGAGTGGAAGACGACAGACATAAGGAGGAAGATCTCCTCATTTGAGCAAGAGAACGATGAGACACTTGCGGAAGCTTGGGAACGGTTCAAGGAGATGATTTGTTCATGCCCTCACCATGAGTTCACAAAGAATCTACTCATGCGATTCTTCTATGATTGCCTTAATCCTATATCATGTTCCAACCTTGAAGCTGGAGCGGGAGGTCAACTTTCTAAGATCCTGCAAGATCAACTTGAGTCCACTATTGAGGAAGTAATTAAGAACTATTCATGGGGTGGACGACGAAGAGGCGCTCAACCTAAGAAGAGTGGGAAGTTTGAATTAAATCCCATGGATCAAATTCAAGCTAAGATGGATCAACTTGACAAGAAGCTCTCCAAGATCAGCCTCGCATCATCTAATCCATCACAGGTAAATTCTTTTTCTTGTGATATTTGTGGAGGTACTAATCACGATACATCTTATTGTGGAGGTACAAATTCGGAGCATGTGGCGTCAATGAACTCTAGAGGAGATGGTTACCAAGGAAACCAAGGGTATAGAAGCAATCAACAAGGAGGTTGGAAACAACCCCAACAAAACTACAATCAAGGCTTCAACCAACCTCAACAAGGATGGAATCAACCTCAACAAGGGTACAACCAAGCTCAACACCAAGGGTATGTGCAAGGGTATAACCCAAACTATAATCAATGTGGTTCATCCTCACAAGGGTCTCATGTCTACCAAGCTCCACATCAAAGAGCGAATACCCAAAAACCTCCCTCTAACCCTCTGTTCCCCAAACAAAATCCCGAACCCACTCCATCTCCCGATCCCACCTCTCTCCAAATTCTCCAACAACTTCAATCCATGAACCAAATTCTCCAAAACCATGAGCAAAGGTTTCAAGAGCTAAAAGCCCATAACAAAATGCTTGAAACCCAAATTGCCCAAGTAGCCGAGAAAAACCCCTCTACTCCCACAAATCAACTTTCGAGCCAACCCATTCCTAACCCCAACCTCCACCAAGCCAAAGCCATCCATTTGAGGTCGGGAATAAGTTATGAGGGTCCCAAGATGCCTACTGAGGAGGTGGAGAAGGAAGAAGAAGTTGAGATCGTTGAGAAAGAGTTGAGGTTGAAGAGGGTGATAAAGGAGAGAATGTGGAAAGAGATGAGCCATAAGTCCAAGTCGGTGATAAAGCTCCAATGCCATCTTCTCCACCAACTAAGACTTATGTGCCTACGGTTCCCTATCCTCAACGGTTAGTGGAGAGAAAATTGAGTGACAAGTCACCAAATTCCTCAATGTGATGAAGAGTCCTCAAATAAACATTCCATTCCTTGAGGCTATGTCTCAAATGCCGGCCTATGCTAAATTTTTGAAGGAGATCCTCTCCAACAAACGAAAGCTTGAAGATGAGCTTATCACTTTGCCCTACCAAGTGAGTGCTCTTGTGCAACGGACTATGCCTAACAAGCAAAGGGACCCTGGGAGTTTCACCTTGCCGGTGAAGATAGGTGATCTAGATCCTAAGGGTGTATTGGCCGACTTAGGAGCAAGTGTGAGTTTGATGCCACTGTCCATTGATAAGCACCTAAATTTTCCTCTTCATCCGACACGGAAAACTATTCAATTGGCGGACTGCACTGTGAGAGTCCCCCATGGTGAGTTGGAGGATGTACCAATCCAAGTTGGGCATGTATTTGTGCCTTGTGATTTTGTGGTGATGGATATGGAGGAAGATCCGGAGACTCCTCTTATTCTTGGAAGAGAAGCTCTAAAGACATTGGGTGCCATGATCAACTGCAAAAACGATACAATCACGGTTGAGGTAGCCAATGAGCGGGTTGTATTTGAGTTCTCTAAGACTTTGAAGAGGCCTACGATAGAGAGAATTTGCCGAGTTAGTCTAGTGGAGAATGAGATAGAGGATGCTGCGAGTGTGGTTCACACCGGGGATGAGTTGTATGCTTCTCTTACCGAAGCCCCGAGCTTGGACATGGAAGAGGTGAAGGAATTCTCCATGCTTCTCGATACTACCATTGAGGAGACACAAGACGAAGCATTTGAGGTTCTAGCTACATCCATTGACAAAGAGGAGTGTTATAAGCCTCCTCCCAAGGTAGAGTTCAAACCCCTTCCCTCTTCTCTTAAATATGTTTTTCTTGATGATGCATGAACTTATCCAGTTATTGTCAATTCGAGTCTTGACGACATCTCTATATCAAAATAGATTGAGATACTACAAAAATATAAAGATATCATTGGGTACTCGATTGATGACCTTAAGGGGATAAGCCTTTCTCTTGCTATGCATCGTATCCATCTCATCGATAGTAATGCCTCATCCATAGAGCATCAGAGAAGGCTCAATCCTAACCTTAAAGAGGTTGTGAAAAAAGAGATTATGAAATTGCGTGATGCGGGAATCATCTACGCTATCTCCAATAGCAAGTGGGTGAGCTCGATTCACGTAGTTCCAAAAAAAGGAGGCATGACTATTGTTGAGAATGAGAAAAGAGAAACTATCTCTACTAGAACTGTTACCGGGTGGAGGGTTTGTATTGATTATAGGAAGTTAAACAAATCCACCCGTAAGGACCATTTCGCTCTCCCCTTCATTGACCGAATATTGGAGAGGCTTGCTCGTCATTCACACTTTTGTTTTCTCGATGGTTATACCGGATTCTTTCAAATCCCTATTCATCCGGATGACCAAGAGAAAACCACCTTTACTTGTTTGTATGGGACATTCGCATATCGAAGGATGCCCTTTGGTTTGTGTAATGCCCCATCTACTTTCCAAAGGTGTATGACAGTATTATTATCTGACATGCTAGAAGATTCTATTGAGGTGTTCATGGACAATTTTAGTATTTGTAATTTGTCTATTGACACATGTCTGGTTAATATTGAGTGTGTATTGAAAAGATGTCAAGAGACGAACCTCGTCCTATATTGGGAGAAGTGTCACTTTGTGGTCGAGGAAGGCATTGTCCTTGGGCATAAAGTGTCAAAGAAGGGCATTGAAGTGGATCCAGCAAAGGTCTCGATTATTGAGAAGCTTCCGCCATCGAACTCGGTGACGGGAGTTCGTGCTTTCCTTGGACATGCGGGTTTTTACCGGCATTTCATCAAGGATTTTTCTCATATAACCAAACCATTGACGAATCTACTTCAAAAGGATGTAGATTTTGAGTTTGATGAGTCTTGTATTAAGGCTTTTGAAACTTTGAAAAAGGCTCTCACTTCTGCCCCCATTGTGCAAGCTCCGGATTGGAGCTTGCCTTTTGAACTGATGTGCGATGCTAGTGACTTTGCAGTGGGTGTTGTTCTTGGGCAACGCAAGGAAGGAAGGCTACATGTCATAGCCTATGCAAGTAGGACCTTGGATGATGCTCAACGGAATTATGCAACTATGGAGAAGGAGATGTTGGCCGTAATTTTTGCATTTGACAAAATCCAATCTTACTTGACCTGCAATAAGGCTATTGTGTATACGGATCATTCTGCGGTCCGTTATTTGATGAGTAAGAAAGATGCAAAGCCTCGGCTCATTAGGTGGGTGCTGCTTCTTCAAGAGTTTGATTTTGAGATGAAGGAGAAAAAGGGGACGGAGAATGTGGTAGTTGATCATCTTTCTCGTCTCCCTCTTGATGAGAAGGTCTTGGATCTTGACGAGACCCCTATTGAAGAAGATTTGAGAGAAGAAGCATTATTCGCCATTCTGAATACATGGTTCGCGGACTATGCGAACTACTTGGCTTGTGGGACTGAACCTCATGGTTTCAATTCTCAACAAAGGAAGCGATTTTTCAAGGAGGCTTCGAGGTTCTATTGGGATGACCTTCTCTTGTTTAAGAAGTGCGCCGATGGTGTTTTTAGAAGGTGTGTGCCCAATCATGAGATCAATTCGGTGTTGAATCATTGCCATACCTTGGCATGTGGAAGGCATGGTGGAGCAAGCAAAACTGTTGCTAAGGTGCTCCAATGTGGTATGTTTTGGCCATCATTGCAAAAATATGCTCGTGAGTTTATTTTGAGCTGTGATAGATGTCAAAGGAGTGGCGGCATCACGAAGAGACATGAGATGCCTCAACAAAACATTATGGAGGTTGACCCCTTTGATGTATGGGGAGTTCACTTCATGGGCATTTTTGTCCCTTCTTTGGGCAACATGTACATCCTTGTTGCGGTTGACTATGTAACTAAGTGGGTTGAAGCCATTGCCTCTCCCACCAATGACCACAAGGTTGTAACTAAACTCCTTAATAAGATCATCTTCCCAAGGTTTGGGGTACCCCGAGTATTGATAAGTGATGGCGGTTCACACTTTGCCAAGAAGCAACTGGAGGCCCTCTTGAAGTACGAGGTGAATCACAAAGTCGAACTTCCCTATCATCCCCAAACTCAAGGCCAAGTTGAAGTTTGCAACCGAGAAGTGAAGAATGTCCTTGAGAGAGTGGTAAATAAAAAAAGGAAGGATTGGTCTTTGAAGCTAGATGATGCTCTTTGGGGTCTTCGCACGGCTTTCAAGAAGCCTATAGGAACCACTCCCTACTGCCTTGTATATGGAAAAGCTTGCCATTTGTCGGTTGAACTCGAGCACAAAGCTTGGTGGGCAATTAAAGAGCTCAACATGGATCTTCACTTGG
Source organism: Beta lomatogona (assembly GCA_947646795.1). Classification (NCBI taxonomy): domain Eukaryota; kingdom Viridiplantae; phylum Streptophyta; class Magnoliopsida; order Caryophyllales; family Amaranthaceae; genus Beta; species Beta lomatogona. The sequence goes on from CANSNZ010001023.1 coordinate 2,869,499, forward strand.
CGGGAGATGCTCGGAAAGAAAAGCTAATTGAGCTTGAAGAACTCTGGTTCGATGCATATGAGAGCTCGAGACTGTACAAGGAGTAAACAAAGAAATGGCACGATCACCGGATTCAGCAAAGAGACTTTCGGGTTGGCAACAAAGTCTTGTTGTTGAACTCAAGGCTAAAGCTCTTCCTCGGAAAATTAATGTCCAAGTGGTCGGGACCCTTCCAAGTGTTGAAGACTACACCTTATGGAGCCTATGAGATTTTGGGCGAGAATGGTCCCCTTTTTGGTGAACGGTCAAAGATTGAAGATCTACCACGATAATCAAGCCATCAATTTTGTTGGTTGCTTGATCCTTTGCTCGCCCGAGCGCACTTCTTTAAGGACATATCCATTTAGTCAAGCTAATGACTTAAAATAAGCGTTACACGGGAGGCAACCCGTTTCTCTTCTTCTATTTTTATTTTTACTCTAGATTTTTGTTGTACTGGCTAACCATGAGCATTCAATTGAGCTTAAGAGGATTTGATTCATTTGAGAAATCGAAATTTAACACAACCAAGTTGTTGGGCAGTCTGTTTGGTGCGTCCGCACCAAATAGCTCGAATGTGTAATATTTTGGCAGAAGAAATGGTGCGCCCGCACCATTCTGTCTGCAGTGGGGAACTAAAACAGGAACATTAGTGCTCCCGCACCTCCTATGAGGTGTGCCCGCACCGTTCAAAAATTTTTCAGGAAATTTTGAACGGTGCGCCCGCACCAAATTCCCCACAAGCTTCAACAGCAGGCAGGAAGTTTGGTGCACCCGCACCAAACCCGGCTGGGTCTAAAAACGCGATTTCCTTTTTTTCCGGTACTCAAACACTCTTCCTCTACTAAATTTCGAACTCTCTCTCTTCCTCATTCACTTTCTCTCACTTCAACCTCTCTAGATCCTACGACCACCATTGTTTTCCGGCGAATTCCGGCCACCCTCTCACCGGAAATCTCATCTCCTTCAACTCTACCACACTCAAGTACATCAAATTTGGGGTTTTTGCAAGATTTGGATTTCTAGGGTTTTAAAATTGGGGATTTTCATCTCCAAGTTGGTAATCTCCTTCCAACCTCTTGTTTTTCATTGATAATCTTGTTATTTGGACTACAAGTTTGTTTTCTTGTTGGTTGCATGCTTGTTTTTCTTCTAGCTTTGGTTTGTTCATGAGTTTTTCCCAAATTTGTGATTGGTGTTGTGATGAACTAGTTTAATTGTTTGTTCTTTGTGGAAATTTCATAGTCTATGAGATTTTTGTGAACTAAATTGAACTATTTGAAGTGATTTGCTGAGCAAGTATTGATAAACATGTTATTGAATTGTGATTGTGTGAGTTGGAAAATTTTGTGAATTTGATTGAGTTTTCGGATTAGAATCAAGTTCTTGCTTGTTGATTGTGGGATTTATGTGCTAGTAGTTTTTTTTCTTTTTAGGTCTTTTGTGTGTTACTAGTGTGGTGATTTGTTTGACCAAAGGTTTTGAAGAGTCCCATTGATACGGCCACGCCCTTTGTTTTTCCCCGTTTGAAAGAAAATATTTCTCACATTGTTTTTAAAACAACACCATGGAAAAAAAATGGCGAAGGATCATCCTCCCGGGCTAAGAAAGCTAAAACAGGGTCCTCCTCGCAGGGACCCTCTTTTAGCTCTAACCCCCCCTCCTATCTACCCTATTAAATTCTCAAATGCTGCACACCGTCAGATTTTTGCTCAGCTTTCGAACCGAACTCTGCGACCCACGAAGTTTTATGATTCTGGTACCTGCAAGCACCTTAAAATCGACACGAAGATAAGGGAGATGGCAGGAAATCTAGGGTTGTCGAACTTCCTTTAAGTTCGGGAACCTACTTACGACCAACTAACACTTAAGTTCTTGAGTTCGTTGAACATAAGCAGGGAGCAAGAATCCGGTGCTCTGACTATCTAAGCTCGTCTATTTAATCAAATCAGAACACTGTCTTTTGACGAGGTTTGTGACGCATTTGGGACTGACTCTACTGCCCCATGTGATGCCCGCTCTTTAATAATTTGGGAGGGCTACAATGGACAAGAGTGGTGGGCCAAGATCACTGATGGCACCACTCAATTTCAGGCGAACTCGTTTTAGGATTCTGAGATTATCCATCCTACTCTCCGCTACTTCCATAGGATGTTGGTTTATACCTTCTTCCTAAGCAAGAAGTCGGGCAATTGAGAAAGGAAGAGCTATTGGTTTTGTGTTTGGCCACTGATGGGGCCTACCATGAAGCCCGGATCAACTTTGCAGCTATCTTCCGTAATCGATTGCAAGAGATTAGGGGGGTACTATGCTAGCTGGGGAGATCATTTGTGGTGGAATGATCACCCGACTAGCGTCTTACCTCTCGTTGGACGATGACCTGGCCCACTTAGAAGAAAGTGTGCCAACTGTTGGTCAGTACAACTTATTGGATGGTGCGACCCTTCAGCAGATGAAACATCAGCGTGGTTTTTTGAAGACCAGTTGCATTTGGCTAGTGAGAGGGAGTCCCTACTCTTATAAGGACACTGAGTTCATTGGGAACCCCCCGCCTGAATGTAACCGATGGCGGGTTCCCCCTTCCCCTATTGACCCAGATCATTGCGCTGATATGACCTACCTTCAGTCCACCACTGTGGAGAGGGTGCCGAGGGTTCTGAGGGTTCTGAGGCCCGACCACCGCATTCCCATGAGTGATGCGGACGAGGCCTCTTCCTCCCAGTCCTTTGATATGGCCTCCGTCATGGCGGTCATAGCCCAGACGCAGGACACTCAAGCGGTCAACCACCGTGATGTCACTATTACCCTTGATGGTATCCGCACCGACCTTGACCATGTGTCTCGAGTGGCTTGGCGAACTCATCTCGCCAATGTCCACTCCGGACATGAGGCGCCCTTCCCTAACCACCCCTACTACGCTCCTGCCTTTGACCCTCGTGACGGGCCATTTGAGGAGGTACCTTTCCGCCCCTTCCCCCACTACCCATCTTACTATCCAGACGTGTATCCAGGTGCGTTTTTCCCTTCTAACCCCCCTCCCGATGGGGGAAATGATGGGAACTCTTAGGTGCTCTTTTTTATCCCCCTCCCCCTTCCACCTTTTACAACTCCGAGCGCGGAGTTTCGCTTAAGCATGGGGGCCCTCGCATGCACTAGTAGAATAATTGCTTATTGCTGCGGTGGTATTGCC